>JAUMHH010008647.1:0-11210 GCA_032359455.1 Chlamys rubida
AGGGGAGGCCGTCCTTAAATGACCTTAGCTGTTAATAGGACGTTAAACAAAATCAAACAAACAAACAAACAAACCATGCCTTTAAAAAGCTTCAATAGTTTTTTCTTCAATATTTGATTTCTGATTGACCCGAAAATTAAATCGGCCTATTAGAACCTTACTTTAAGTTTGAAATATTTTTTTTCAAAATGGCGGCATTGGAGGCCATATTTATTTTCTGATGGACCCGAAAAATAACAACACTTTGTCAGGACCACGAGTCGTTCATTCCTAAAAGGTTTCAGTTAAATCGGCCCATTAGAACTTGACTTTAAGTTTGAATAGTTTTTTTCGAAATGGCGGCATTGGCGGCCATATTGGATTTCTGAGCGATCCGAAAAATAACAACACTTGGTCAGGGAAATGTCAGTAACATTCACAGGAAATATAAATGAAATCCCTTCGATGGTATTTCAGCTTAAGTTGAAAATGTAAAATGTTAACGAACGACGCACGACGACGGACGAAGACGGATAGCAATAGGTCATTTTTGCGCGGGAACAAAGTATTGTACAAAGGCAAAATCTATGATAGATATCCTGAATTATTTTTTAAATAGTAAATTTCGGAACCTGTATCGCTCATCTGATAATAATCTAACATAAGTAACCTTTCAAATTGACCAAAGTCCTATATATTGACATGGATTTAAATAAAACATTCTGCTCACAGATATAGCGGTTCCCCAACGAGTGATGGTTGGTTATCATGTTTATCTAACTCGAGTTAGTTACTTTTTAAATTGTATACAAATGTAAAGACACCAGGTTTACCAAGTGTCGTTTACATTTGAAAATTAATTAACGAGAGTTAGATAAACATGCTTATCATCCATCACGAGTTTTGGGGACTTTTTCTCCCACAACGTTCAAATATTTTATACTACTAACATTTTGCTAAGGATCACCTATATTTTGAAAAAAAAAAGCAAAGCTAGGCTAAGTAAGGCCTTGTTCAAATTGTTACGGAAATCGATTTGATGAATTTTTTTTGCGTGTTTTTGTTTTAATATGGCACATACAACGGTTAAATGACGGTGACATGAATGGGGGCATCGGAATGCTGCAAGCTAGCACGTCTCAACGTCAGGTTGCAGTTATAATGAAATGGGTTCCTTTGTGAAATGAAAATTGAAAGAGAAAGGAAATAATCATTTAACTGAATATTTACGAATCACGATACGCATATTTTTTGTTTTCTGATTACTTAAAATTTCAACTGAACATATACACGTACAAAGAGAATAAGTACACTATATATCTGGCAATTATAGAAAATAAATAGATAGCTATAATATTTCAGAGGAAAAAGTTTAAAAGTACACTTTATCATAGTTAAATTCACATCACATTTCATATCAATGTTGTAGTGTCAGGATGGGGGATCAGTATCTGTTATGTGATATTGGTCAATGTGGTAAGTTTTCCTATAATTTCATATTTTTATGAAAGGTTTCTTTATAACACGACATCAATAGAGTAATTCGCTTCTCTGTTTTATACAAACAAGTCAAGAAAAGATAAAAATTCCAGAAAAATCTTATATCATGGCATGGCACTATATAGATAAAAGGTAGAGATCAAGCTTGAGATGTGTAATTAATTCAAGTTCGTTAATCCCAAGTTGCCTTAAGACAAAACTATGAGTTAGTCTGATTTTGATTTCTTTGTTATATATGTATACACATCAGGTACATGTACATGCTGATGGTTGAATAAGAAAATACATCCCCAACCACCTCCTCCCTGGGTTTACTGCGTTCCCCACACCAACGTAGCCTTAGTAGGTATATAGCTGGCCAGGTGGTACAGTAATGAATTGCCACTTGTTAAAACGAATACAAAATCCATGGTTGCATTGTGCAAGCACCTGTAGGTAAAGTTATATATACATGTCCAAAAATGAAATAAGTTGATTGATTTACTAAAAAAACAAAATCAATTAAGTTTCACTGGGAATCTCAAGTTTTAATTATACAGTTACAACTTTTACTTCAGTGGCAAATTTAAATATGGTTGCTATGGCAATGTAACAACCCCCTGACACATATTTTCTTTTCATTATGATATCTACCTGAGAATATATAGTCAATGACCAACGACTCACCTTTCACCTTTGGTCACAAGGGATTCTGATGGGCTGTACCTAATCTTGAACACCCTGTGTGAAGGCAATTGATCCTGTCAATTAATCGGTTACCAATTAATCCAGCCCATTGTCTGTCCAGTAGGTATACAGGTAAATTAGTACACGGTTACAGGTAAGATACTGTGGCTGTCCCTTTGTCAGGAAATGACAGCCTCGGGCACAATTATATTCCAAAATAGTTACTTTGACTCTATAGTAGTGTTTCACACTACCTAATCCCCCAACTGATTTACAAACTGGATGTTACATAAATAGTCAACACTAATTGATAACACACCCCAGCATCAATTAATGGGTCTCTGAACCATGATAGAGCCTTTTGTACCTGTACATTCAGTGATCTATAATAGCCACAGGGCAGAGATGTCACATTACAAGAACTAGAAGGTCAATTAGGAAATTAGATTTTGAAAATTTCAAATTAAATCGGGAAGGATTATGAGAAGGTTAAATCAATAAAGCAATATGTTAGTATTTTTTTGAAAACACAACCAAATCTGTTCTTAAAAAAATTATTCAAGGACTCGGAGCAGTTATCATTTATAGTTAATTTATTATTTTGTAAAACAGAATTACATATTTACATCACTATGGTATTCTTATGCATAAATCATCTACTCTTTGGATAGGTGATCTGAAAATACTATTAGGTGTTTATTTTGATTGGATGATACAATTTTGTTATGTTTTCAACATTTTTAAAGTTTTTTCTTATATTCGATTTTCATAGTAATCATGTAGTTAAATATATTTTCTTACTCGAAACACAGACTTAGAGAGCATCTTATTCCGTACTATAAAAATAAACACTTCCTAGAATCAATATTATTTGGGTTTTTTAGTGTTTTATTTTGAGAAAGTCTAGGTTTACTTGATAACTTGATTTGCAAAGGGACAATACATATCATTGGTGCATAGGGATGTGTTAAGGGCCAGGACCCTCCAACACTCCGTTTGCAGAGAGAGAGAGAGATAGAAACAAAATTTCTACAGCTGGTGTGTATACGTTGCTTTGTCTCCCCCCTCCATACCTTCTACTCATATTTTGCCACTGGGGTCTGATCAGGAGGTAAATGTAAGTTGACATCATACCCTATACATTGTGTAATACAAACACCCTCAGGGCATTTCAATCCCAGTTTCTCCTGTGCTAGCTACAGGGTTCAGTCAGGTTAACTTTACCTAAAAGTCAATTTGAATACCTACATATTTGATTGTTACTAAATAAATGTTTTGTTGGAATTCAGATATGCATTCTTGTAACTACAGTACATTGTTACCGTCATTAATGAGACACTACATATATTTATATTATTTTTTCTTATACACAGTACCTACATAAGCTTTCCATTTTTTTTCAAAGTAAATATACAGAAAAAGACCCACTATCATGTACTAATAATTATAATATAATGATAGATTTGTATATTTAATGTAGACGTAATACCAGTACTGTTATAACTATAAAGGAACTTCAATAGTTATTTTGTCTTTAAGACAAAGTATTATAAACTTTAAACCATAAACTTTAATACATGTATATACATGAAGCATGGATCCAAGTCGGCGCATGTGCTAATAATTCAATAGGTCATTATTATAGTTATCATTACTATAGTTATTATTCTATTTTCATAAAAGGATACTGCTTAAATCATTTTAAGTATATGAATAGGTAACATCTAATATTTTATTTATTTATTGAGCAGACGGGAGGGGAGAAAGTCATAGTATGTGTAAACTGATGAAAAGGCCAGACATAAAATGATAAAGAAAATTACCTTGTGAACCGTAGTTAACTCCAGTGCACATTGATGTGAACGCCAGTGCACAAGCTAGTGAACTGGAATTCACTTTTCCTGTTAACTACAGTGCACTAGGCTACCAAGTTAAGTTTGCTCCCAACTGTACGTTCCCTTCACTCATAGACATGCTGCAATCGAAGGCAAGCGGTTTGCTATTTCATTTGTTTCAATTGAAAAACCCTTACCAGTTGCTATGTTTATACATGTCCTTTGAAAATTACAAAAGAGTGACACCGGACTTCAAAGCTTGACACTTTTACCGTTACGCTGCATGGAGATGCTTTTTATATGGTCAAACTAGTCTACTTGTATTATTCACTCTGGCGCGTACAGAGCTTTCAATTTCGTCATGTTCCAAGCCTAAAGAGAACATAAGGATAGGGACCCCTGGAATGTTGAGGACTGTTCTTAGCATATAAAGCTAAACATAATCATGACATATTTTTCAGCATACTTAAACATAGTGTTACTGTCACAGAAATGACTAAAATGCTTATTTAAACAATATCGTTTAAGATCAAACTTTACCATGATATGTCACATATTCCTATCTAATAGGATTTCATTTTCCTGGAATACCTTGATAATCAATAACATTTTACAAAGTCCAAGGAGAAGTGGCTTTATATAACCAGGCAACAAACTCTAGAACACTTCTTACCATAACTATGTTATACATTATGTGACGCTTAGCAAAACATATCTATGTTACATATTTCTGGAATATTTAGTTAAGCATAACTGATTTATTCTTTTTATTCTTGGGATAATTCGCTAAACATAACATTGTTACATATTGCTGAACAAAACGTAGCCATGTTACATCTTCACCAATTTACCATCTAACCTGTTAAGTCATGAACATTATTTTCATCATTTTACCATCTAACCTGTTAAATCCTGAACATTATTTTCACCAATTTACCATCTAACCTCTTAAGTCATGAACACTATTTTCATCATTTTACCATCTAACCTCTTAATTCAGGAACAGGATTTCTCATCATATATGGTATAACGTCTTTAGTCATGAACACTATTTTCACCAATTTACCATCTAACCTCTTTAGTCATGAACTCTATTTTCATCATTGTACCATCTAACCTCTTAAGTTATGAACACGATTTTAATCATTTTATCATCTAACCTCTTAATCCAAGAACTCTATTTTCATCATTTTACCATCTAGCCTCCTAAGTCATGAACACTATTTTCATCACTTTATCATCTAACCTCTTAAGCCATGAACTCTATTTTCTTCATTTTTCCATCTTACCTCTTAAGCCATTACCACTATTTTCTTCATTTTACCATTTTACATCTTAAGTCATGAACATGATTTTAATAATTTTACCATCTAACTAAACCCTTAAGTAAAGAACAGGATTCTCATCATTTTACCATCTAACCTCTTAAGTCATGAACACCATTTTTATCATTTTACCATCTAAAGAACACGATTTCTCATCATATCTAACATCTGAAGACGTCAACGTTATTTTTGTTCACAGCAAAACCTGCCAATCATTCATTGAACCCTTATATGATTTCAAATCTTCAATTTTTGCATCAATATAAAATATTAAGCATTAAATATAAAAAAGTTGTTTATTTTATATATTGTATGTTCAATTCTTCAATGATTGAAGTCGATAAAATATGATATGAGTAGAGATTTTTTAAAAATAATTTATTTTGTATTTACACAGATACACAGATACACAGATACACAGATACACAGATTTTATTCTGACTATAGGACTTAAAAAAATTCCTCTGCTGTCAACTCAATACGGTTTGAACAAATTCTGACAAGGGCATGGATTTAAATTTGTTTTGATTATAATTCAGTCTGTATGGTTATAAACGTTTCATCTTCTAATTACTTTAAAAAATAAAAAGTGAAAAAGAGTAAATCAATAATGTTCTACAATACACTTACCTTTTATTCCTCCATGCTGAAATGCGGCATACACAGGGACATCATGTTTGACCTATGGTTGCCACAACAAGTCACTATCATATCATTGCCTGACCGCCACATCAGAGCAATTACATGTCCTTTTAATCCATCAGCAATCTCGTGCGTCTATAAAAAGCATCTCAGCATCAGTAACATCACAGACATCTCACATAGCGACAAGTATCGGTGGTATCATCAGCAACACTAATCAAATAATAGTGTCATATATCGAGGCCACCGTACGAGACTTAAGGACTTGAAAGAAATATGGTGTTGTTGTCATGGATACATGATTTTAGAAATAACGTTTGTGTCAAGAAAATTGCAATTTTTCTGTTTAAGGCAATGAACCAATTAAGAACCGCAAAGAAACACGAACAGTATCTTATGAGCAATAGATACCGTATATGCGTACGTGACGTTTAGACATGTCCTGAATATGGTGCAGCTGATGGAGAAATGTCTTTAGAACGTCATTGATATATTGACAGCTTATAGACAAACGTGATAAGTACTGAACAACGGGACGTGATTTATGATAAAAAAATCCGATCACCGATCAAAAATTGATTATGATACATATATTAACAAAACCTATTCTAATTACGGGTACTTTGAATCACAATAATTTGTTATTATTTAAGTGATAAACTTTGATAAGGAAAACATATCCATGCCCTGTAATTATGATCTTGAGATCGTTTACATTAAAGGCTTCGTGACACATATAACTGCAAGAGCCCGGTTT
This sequence comes from Chlamys rubida, assembly GCA_032359455.1. Lineage (NCBI taxonomy): Eukaryota > Metazoa > Mollusca > Bivalvia > Pectinida > Pectinidae > Chlamys > Chlamys rubida. The sequence goes on from JAUMHH010008647.1 coordinate 6,705, forward strand.
AAATCGAATGACCAGTTGTCCCGTAAACTGTTCAACCAACAACCCAAAACATTGTTTCCGTTTTAACCTTTCCTTAATCTTTATATACACTGTATATCCATATATTTTTTTTCAGCCCATCGGTCGTTTTTTGTTTTCCCTGTCGTGTTGATGGCCCATTAAGACTTCCACATGATCCTGTATTGTCCTAATTGTCGTACTGCTGGGCCATTAAGACTTCCGTGTGATCCTGTATAGTCCTAATTGTCGTATTGCAGGGCAATTAAGACTTCCGTGTGATCCTGTATTGTCCTTATTGTCGTATTGATGGGCCAGTAAGACTTCCGTGTGATCCTGTAATGTCCTTATGGTCGTATTGCTGGGCCATTAAGACTTTCGCGTGATCCCGTATTGTCCTAATTGTCGTATTGCAGGGCCATTAAGACTTCCGTGTGATCCTGTATAGTCCTAATTGTCGTATTGCAGGGCAATTAAGACTTCCGTGTCATCCTGTATTGTCCTTATTGTCGTATTGCTGGGCCATTGAGACTTCCGTGTGATCCTGTATTGTCCTTATTGTCGTATTGCTGGGCCATTAAGACTTTCGCGTGATCCTGTATTGTCCTTATTGTCGTATTGCTGGGCCATTAATACTTCCGTGTGATCCTGTATTGTCCTTATTGTCGTATTGCTGGGCCATTAAGACTTCCGTGTGATCCTGTATAGTCCTAATTGTCGTATTGCTGGGCCATTAAGACTTCCGTGTGATCCTGTATAGTCCTAATTGTCGTGTTGATGGGCCATTAAGACTTCCGTGTGATCCTGTATTGTCCTAATTGTCGTATTGCTGGGCCATTAAGACTTCCGTGTGATCCTGTATAGCCCTAATTGTCGTATTGCTGGGCAATTAAGACTTCCGTGTGATCCTGTATAGTGTTGACGGGCCATTAAGACTTCAGTGTGATCCTGTATAGTCCTAATTGTCGTATTGCTGGCCCATTAAGACTTCCGTGTGATCCTGTATGGTCCTTATTGTCGTATTGCTGGCCCATTAAGACTTTCGCGTGATCCTGTATAGCCCTAATTGTCGTACTGCTGGGCCATTGAGATTTTCGCGAAATCCTGTATTGTCCTTATTGTCGTCGTGTTGACGGGCAATTGAGACGTCCGTGAGACTATGTATGGTCCTTATTGTTGTGTTGATGGGCAATAAACCTGCCACAGAATAGATGCATTTAGCTCACTCTCAGTAAGGTTTGAAGTCAGAAGTATGTTGCATGTCTCATTGCTTCAACTCGTATTTCCAGGCAATGTGTTAGTATAGTTATTCTTTGTTTAACTTCCATTGATTTGTTTGTACTGGTGTTCATTCTGAAATAGTGCTGAGTCAACTACAGTTGTTCTTGCTTACCGTTTTATTTTTACTGAGTTGTGTATATGTATTTGACTTCACATAGACCTATTATAGCCGACATTCAACCGTTGAGTGAAAAGGGAACCCCAGTATGACTGAAACGCTCCCTTCAAGCGAGGACTAATCGAGGAACCATGTCACTCTCAATAAACCGTTCGGACTGTTCCTGTTTACTCTGGTAGCCTTGACAGCGACTTTTTCTGTATCGTCACTGTTTAGAAAACCTTCTGTTCCGACCTTGCGCTGCCAAACAGACATTCAATTTGACAATATAAGGATAACGTTTTAGCCATCCCACTAAACATCCGTACGAAAACAACAACAACAATATGGCCGCTCTCTGCCTATAACACTAGACAAGTTTAGATGTATATATGCATGATGGAGGACCCAGACACATTGATTGCATAATATCATATTTTATGTTACGTGCTCCTGTGATCCAACGCTGGATTCAGTCTCACTTGATGGCTGTAAAGACAGGTTTAATATGCTTCTCTATATTTTATTAAGAGGTGAGGCCAAATTTGTGCTAAAACTGTATTTGATATTCTCTTTTACCGCCCTGAACTACAGTTCGTGGCCACATTTATTTCACAACTCGTTTTCTATTGACAATATATCTAATGATTTATTAGATATTTCATTGAATTCTTAAGTCATTTGCAATGCTTTCATGGCATTTTTTTCTACTAAAAGAGAATTTTCTAAATATTCATAATGTTATATTTTCATTTTCTCTGTTTATTGGATTTTGGTTTGTCGTAAGTTGATCTATGGAATACAATTTTTTTTATATAATTTCGTAAGTCACAGAAGAAAATGATGCAGGAATTTTTCTCCTGAGTAAAATGTCATACATTTGTACCTTGAAAACCGGGTAATGGAAAAATCAATGATAATATTGGGAGAAGAATATTAAAAAAATCCAACATATTATTGAATTTTGTTTCAATGGTACCACCAATGACTTCAGGAAAACTCAGTAATGTAGAAATGTATGAAATTTTTCGTATAAAGGGGCGGTGAAATAATCATGGCCATATCTTGTATTTTGCATTTACTTGTTTTCTATTTCACTATCTATCAGCAGATGAAATCACCAATATTTAAAGCTGATGACGCATAGAAAAACATCAAGACAAACAGTTTCTGTGTCGCAGACTATTGATCCATTATGTCTACCTGTCGCTGATTTACCGCGGCGTCCATCGGTTACCATTAGCGAATTGTAGCAATAATTACACCTAATGGAATATAAAATCATTTGATTAACATCGGGACGACAGCTAGCTAATACACGTGACGTGTAAGCATGATCGCAATATACCTTAACCACAATCACCGTCTGTAACTTTCTATCTGAAATACTTTTAAGGCTAATAAACTGATTTTAAACAATATGATGTACGTCAGATGATGTGACGTGATATCGGATTTCTGTATAGGTTTGTCAATATTGCCGATTGTGATTAAATCACGTGGCGCGCACCTGTGTAAAATAAGCTAACCCTGACTAGCAAGTGCGTTATTTATCAGGCTTATGTTAATTGCATTGCCAGGTATAATGTTAACAGATAATATAGCTCACCTGCTGGTCATTGCAATTAGCGTAAGCCATTTTGTTTAATTACCGTAAGCAAATTACCTATTTACGCGATCGTGTGTTTTTCTTCCTAACTGACTACGATTAACTTTCATTGTGTATCCTTTTTGTCGTCGTTGTACGATGGAGACTGGAGATAAATCTATTACAATTTAAAACAAAGAGACCAAGAGGCCAAATGAGCCTGTATTGCTTACCTGTTATTCATTCCACATATGTGACCTTAAAAGTTAGTAAAAGACACAATTATTTAACGAAGGCTAATTGTCGTTATTCTACACAATATGGATCTTTTTTGAAAGATATTTTTGTTTGAAGGTTTCATTCCTGACATTTGATCTTCCTTTGTGACCTCGAGAGTCATTGGAACAATCTCATATCCCTTCTTCAAAAGAGTCATTTGACCCCCGTGACCTTGAAAGTAGGCCAATGTCGTTTATTTGAACAAATTGGAAAGCCCTCCATCTCAGCATGTTATTGGCCAAATACCATTACCCTACACCTATTGGTTATGATGTGGTTTCAAGTAAAATATTAACGACAGATGCCACGTCACTGGGAAAGATCAGTTGGCGCTTCTTGCTCTAGGTGAGCTATGATAAAAAGTTTGTGTCCATCGCCTGCAATGCACATCACATGGGAAACTGTTGGAGATCCTGTTTATTATTCTACACATAACAGAAAGATTGTATGCAGGTATTGGGTAGATAAACAAAGATGTAGTTCAGTCAAAATAACATTTTACATTTACATCAAAAGTGCATGATAAACAAGTTCACAATTCCACATTGTGTCATTTTTAGTGTCCATTACAGCAGACAATTTGAATTTTGTTCCTTCAAATTTATTTAGGTAGGTTTAACTATAATCAGATACAACTAGCTATAGGTTTAACTGAGATCCAGTAGGGAAAAGTTAACAGTTTTTGTAAAATCCAAATTAAGCTAAATTTACCTATAATATAATGGAACTAGCTATAGGTCAGTAGATTAAGGTGTAGCAAATAATCTAATAGAGCTAGTCTGTCTGGCCTATTATCTAAATAGAACAAGATTTACTAGATTTAGACCCAATATAGCTAAATTTGTTAAAAAAATCTTACAGAGTTATGTAAACATTCAATTCTAAAAAAGAAAATTAACCTACAATCGTATAGTCTTGACTTGGTGCATCCTATATTTACTTTATCCAATAAACCTAAACGTATTTAAATTCCCTCAAAGTTATGTTTACCTTCAATCCAACAGAGCAAGTTAACCTATAATCCAAGAATCTGGACTTGGAGCATATTTAATCCAACAGGTTTACATTATCCAATAAGGCTAGATTTATATATAATTCAACAGATGTAGCTTACCTGTAATCCAATATAGCTAGTTTTATATGAAATAAGAGCAAGGTCTACCTATTCCGTCTTTGCGTATTGCAGAGTGAACAGGTATTGATTGTTCCGTCATTTGTTTGTGAGAGTAACGTCATCAATTTTTGAGAAAACGACGTAATTTTC
>JAUMHH010008658.1:0-11209 GCA_032359455.1 Chlamys rubida
TTCTGGAGGGGCTGGCCGTGGATGGTATACGTCGACTTCAGTGGGTTTCTCTTGTTGGTGATCGAGATGACCTCACACTTGTCGGGGTTAAAGCTCATTAACCAGTCGTCCTCCCACTTCTGGAGCCTGTCGAGGTCGTTCTGTAGCTCTGCTGAGTCCCGGGACGATGATATTACCCTGTAAAGGAGGCAGTCGTCGGCAAACAGTCGGGGTGTGGACGTAACACAGGATGGCAGGTCGTTAATGTAAACGAGGAAGAGAAGCGGTCCTAGGACTGTTCCCTGGGGCACTCCTGATGTGACTGGTGATGTGTCCGACTGCTGACCTTCGAGAACAACCTTTTGGGACCTGCCTGTCAAGAAGCTCTCTATCCATGTGAGGGTGTTCCCACGTATCCCGTAGTGGTGGAGTTTGCCAAGCAGCCTCTGGTGGGGTACTTTGTCGAATGCCTTGGAAAAATCAAGTAGCACTGCGTCCACCTGTTCTCCTTGATTTAGGTTCTTGGCAATGTCGTCCACGGTAAGGAGGAGTTGGCTCTCGCATGAGCGGCCCTTCCTGAATCCATGCTGGTAGTCAGACAGCAGTCCATGGTTCTGAAGGTGGGTGATCACGCTGGTGTGAACGATGTGTTCCATTAATTTGCTACAGATTGATGTGAGGGAAATGGGGCGGTAGTTGCTGGGCTTGGACTTGTCACCTTTCTTGATTATGGGCGAGATATGGGGCTTCCTCCAGTCGTCGGGTACAGTACCAGAGTCGATGGAGGCTTGGAAAAGTATGGTGATGACTAGCGAGATGGAATGCGCAGCAAGTTTCGATATATGTGCCGGGATTTCATCAGGTCCGGTTGCCTTCCTGACTTTCAGGTTGAGGAGGAGTTTTGTCACGCCTGCACTGGTGATGCGAATGCTTGGGGCATCTGGGGTAGAGCTGGGCCCGAGGTCGGGGATTTGATTGATTTGTTTGTCACACTCGCTTAAAAACAAGACAAACACTTGTTTTATGAACTTGATTTTGATGATATGGTAGACAAAGAAGACTTCATTGGTGACTTAAAACTACTAAAATTGAAAGAAAATACCAAACAATGTTTCGCCTAATATTTTTGTTTTAGGGCGAAACAACCTAAGGTGAACGGGATTTGGTCAACGGGAACAACCTGCATGTCATGTCAAGTGTGGCTCGGCATGTTGACATGTGTGGCTACCGGCAGGTCCTGGCGATTCTACTTGATGGAATATAATATAGATTATCATAGGTGTATTGACGGACGATGCTAGTGCCTGTGGCTAAAGTCCCAAGATTAGGTTGTTAGGTAGAGTGACTCACTTTGGTCCTGTACCGACAAGATATGTGTTCGTTCCTTGCAGTGTCAGCGGTCTAGGGTTACACCCTAGAATTCTTATAACACGCTCTGACAGTCGCTCTAAGTTCGGAATTGGGGTTAATTTCTGTACGACGGCTGCCATTTTGAACAATGTTTTTCGGTACCTCTGAAGTCACATGACTTAAATGTGACCTTGTTCATCAGTGAAGGAAAACGCTTCGTTTTATTGGAGAACTATCTTCGAATTTTCAAACGTCCATATGATCTTGATCTTGAAGGTTCTCCCGTTTCCGGAAGAAGAAAAACAACGTTTCTGATTTTTATTTGTTCATTTGTTTAATTTTCCATGAAGAAGTACTTAAAAAATTCGATATACAACACAGAAAATGACTAGCCAAAGGTTTGTAATCCCGAAATGACCTATTTCTAAGGAAAGGCCGTGAATCGTTTTCAGAATAATACAGTTCTCAAGTGCCATTTGGGTTTGAAGTTTATTTGATGTCTATTTTAAGATGAAGGCTACATTGTAAGTAAGGTTACAGTAACAATCAAAGGAACCATGGAGTTCACTCATTAATAATTCACCGAAGACAAACATTGTTTAGTGAACATGCTATAAAATATTTTATCGTAGAGAATGACCAAATTGAATTTCAGATACTATTTCTACAGTACATCAGAGACGTATATAACACATATATACGTCTCTTGAGTACATATTCAGTTGGTATGCGGGACTCTACAGTACATGTACATTGAATCCAGTACATTGTAACTCTATCATATCAATGAACAGCAAACACATGTACACACTGTGGCTTTGGACAGTCCTTCAGGTGGCAATCAATCATTTTACCAGTATGGAAAAATGCACCAGGCAAGGATGGGTTTCTAAGGATAGATGGAACTTCAAACTCTAGATCTAGAGTATGTAATGCTCAATTGACCATGAGCTACATTGTAAATAGTACATAACCATCAGTAATCTGGCATATCCGCAGTGTATTCCCCAGGCCCAATCTTCTGTGTGCTAACAGACAGTGCACCGCTATCTGCTGTGCATGCCACCCGGGTTGTTTAAATTTATTTATCCTATTTTAAAAGCAAATGTCAAATGTGCAATTTCAACATTGCATTAATCTAATATAAGTATTTGTACGTCCTTGTAGGCAGTGAATCATATGTGTTGGCCCTATTGTATCTCACACTAATTTTATTTCAATAAATAACAGTATTGTTTAATGCATTGGAGGTTCATTCATGAGTAACGACTGAAACGATCATGCATTGATGGAGATCATGATGAAGAAGCTTAATATTAAGTCCCACTAAATGATGATAAAAGAAAACTGTTGCTGCTTTTATCTCTATTATTAAAAAAGGTGTAACAGGAGAGGAAAATGCACGGCCAGACTGACTTGAACACAGGACCTCACTAGTTTACCTAGTTGCCGTCACGTTCTGCTACATTCCTCCCTCCTTCAACAAAGTTTTCAACCCTGCAGACACACAAAACCCTATACCACCTTTCATTGGTATATTTTGTTGGGTGCCAAATGTAAAAGGAGGGGAAAATGTCTGGCCAAACTGGGACCCAATGTCTCAGATATATGTTTTACTTAGTCGCCGGTAATCAACTTGGTCAAGTTCTGCTACAGATGGCCTGGGCTGATGCAATCCACACTTTATAGATGTGCGCCCACTGGCCAGTGTTAAAAGTACCTTGTCCATATTACTTTTAATTCCCCAGGACCAAGCTTACTCTTGATGAGTTTAGACATAGACTTTGAGAAATTACAATTGTAATCAGAGTTCATCCCTAGCACAGAAATTGAACTATAAAAGACACTTCTTTGTAATCAATAAGCAACAAGCCAGAACAGCATTAAAATGTAAGCATCCAAACACAAGACTGACGTCATGCCAACTGAGGCTCCTGTTGTTTGACATCAGGCTATTTAGCTAGGTCCTGTACAGATTCATTTGAAAGTTATTGTTTATTGAAAAGACATGTACACTACAACTATATTAGTACATGTACATGAACTACCATATTCGCTGTAATCATGAGCACTCGGGGCACTTACAAATAAGTTTAAATGTGGTGCTTATTAGGATAATGATATTTAAATTATGATAGAATAAGTTGTGCAACTTTAACAATTGCTACAGTACAACAGAAGGACATTATATACATCCCAGTGTGGCTGGAGGTTTGGATATCAAATGTTACATCCACTTCACGCGAAGTCCTGTCATGATCACCAGACATGCTATACTTTATAGTGTGACTATTCTAAATCATTGACTGGCTCTCACGATCATCAGGTCTGGAATGGGAAGGGGGTTTATATAATTTCTATTTCTCCCGAAAAGGTTGAGGGGTGCTTATAGGGGAAGGGAGTCAATTACGGTGAATATGGTAGTGATATCACTGTTGCATTGTCTAATATAGATCACAAAATAGCTGACTGACCTTAATCCTTAGATATACAATAATGGTAAGTAAAATGTATGTACAAGATGTGTTTGTCCTGTACTCAGTATATTCAATATCGCTTAATTAGGTTTATGAAAAATATAAGCTATATATAATAAATTGAACTATATTTATAGGCAATTCTAATAGTTAAGAATCAAATTTCTTGCAACTAGATGTACATGTAGCAAACACATGTTTAATTTCCTAGGAATGTAAAATGTGTCATTTGTATGTATGTAATATATTAAACATAAGGAACTGTTCCAATTAATTTCATTATCATCATATGGTCGTTATCAGTCAATTTGTTCTCTTGTAAGAATTGCACTTTCAAATATTGACATATATATGAGTGAATATTATATATATATGCTATTTTCAAGACATGAAATGTACACTGAACTACTTACAGCTGGTGTCAGTTGTTTCACACAATGCGCATGTTAATGCATTTATCTTTTTTTGAACCATTTACATGTATATACCAATATATATAATTATGTCATTAATTTATTCATTTCTATTTTTTATTATGCAGTGAATTAACAAAATTAAGTGATGAAAGTTTGGCGCGACCTCCAGACGAAGTGTTTGATATTATTTGTAAGATAGGACGAGGGTAAGGTTTGACAGGCACCTGTTGCTATGGTAACTCGCGGTCATGTGCCTGCTGTTAGCTCTGCCCTCCCCATATCAGTTGTGCAATCACATTTCAGCTTGCATTTGTTATTTTCGTTGTTCATTTGTTACTTGAAGTCCAAACAAACAATATCTGGTTCGTTACAATGTTCATTTTTCGTCTCCAAAAATTTGTAGTGCGGAATAAAAACATTTCCTGGCAAAAAGATTTTGTTGTTTGTAAACAAAATTAAATCAGATTGCTAGAGTTGTTTGTTTGGTCTTTTGATCTGTACAAATGATATATAGATGAGAATTACCATTGTATACACATGTATCAGAATTACCATTGTATACACATGTTGATCTACATGTATGACACCTTCCTTCATCTTGCATCTCTAACTTGCATGTACATGTAAATATGACTTAATAGACATCTTTCCTGTAAGTACAAGTACATTTTGTCTAATATAGAAGAATTTTTTTCACAGTTTAATTATTGCATCGTGAGTTTTCGAATGTTTCAAATTAAATGGCCAATTATGTATAAATACAATCCCAAAGTGACCAACTAGCTATGTTACTTACAGTAATATTCATGATAAGTCGTATATTAAATATAAGTTATTTATATTTGGAATTTCTTTTTATCGTAAAATAATATAAGAAACCTTGATGGCATAATTAAAAAACAAACTTTAAATTGGAAACTGTCTTTTATTCTTGAGATTCTGAGTACAATTACATTATAATACAATGTTTATTTTTTTGTACATGTACATGAATAAGCAGTCAAATATATTTCAAAATATTTTCAAGATAAATTATTGAGATGATACATTCATCAGCATTTATAGCACAGTACTTTTGACATGTTTCAATTTAAAACTTATAATACATGTCAATATTACAAATTGAAAAATCATGTGAATACCACTACTACATGCTATTGTAATTGATCATGAAGTTGCAGTTTTTTTTCTTCTGAATATCATAAATAATATTCCTAGGTAACATTTTTCTGATCAGTGTGTGGCAGTATAATAGGTTCAAGTATCTAAAAATGTCTTGCATTTAAAAATTTGTTGAAAATTATAAGTTGACTTCATATGTAAATTGAATCATCTCCAATTCTGGTAGAGCAAAAATAGATAATGTTTATTGCAATTATAAAGTCGGATCAAATACTTCTTTAAATTTGGTATTGTGAATTTTTTGCCAACTTTTAAAAATATTCAATGAGAGGAGATTATAATTATATGTGTACTCAGAATTAAAAGCACAAATAAAATGTGTGTGTGCACCCTAGGGGGAATATAAGGTTTTTTAAAATGACATCTTTTGAGCTGGTCTTTCAGATGAAATCATCAGATCTTAAAAAATAGGAATAGTTTAGCTAATTCACAAATTGAAAATGCTCAATTTTATGGTCCAAAATCAGGAATCTCCCTACAAAATAGAGAGAGTTTGCAATTATGAATTCTGGGAAAATCCTGTCTGACATATATAGCTATGTTCATTATACATTGGAATATATTTTTAGTCTACCCTATAAGTATTCTGCTTTTCGTCAGACTCTCCGACTACACACTCCATTACATTCCTCCTAATATTTTTTGTCTGTCTGTATACTCTTACATACATTTTTACTGACTTTTTCTAGCTCTGCTTAAATATTTTTTCATATTTATTTTTAACTTTTGAAGTATAATAATATACACATATAGTGCATTGAAGACATTCAGTATTTACAGTATTTTCACTAAAAATATAAATTTAAGTGACAGTTCGCATTACTGTATAATTCTGTAGCTCCAACTAGTGGTTATGATTACCTATACCTTTGTATATCTATGGAGTTTTCACCTGGCCTTGACCTTTAACCTTAGCTTGGAACAACTTGTGACATAACTTTTGATGTTGTTAGCATGTGTATATGATGATGTTAGTAATTTGTGTACCGTGGTTGTGGATATGGTATCTTGGAAAACAAAACAATAGTTGTTTGTTTTCAGTGCATGCATGATGACCTCAGGATTTTAGCGTCAATATAGATGTAGCAAATTATTCCAAGTGATGCTCAAAGGGAAAAGTAAATTGTAATATAAGTTCTGACTTTTTTTTCTCAAAATTTTAACAATTCTTTCTGATTTTTCCTTGGAACATTGAAAGTTTTAATTTGCTAGAAATAAAGCCCTGTTTATATATGATTTAACTTGTTTCCATATATGGGTTGTAAGGAAAAATTTCGCATGAATTCTGAAGAAAAATTAAAATATATTAATCTATATATAGAATTCAATGTTGGCTGTCAAGTACATATATATGATATCAATTGACATTGTTTTTCTAAAATCCAACATACACAAAAATATTTATGGATAATATATATATAATTTTTGATAATATATCCTTTGTCATTATGCATGATACTTCATCAGGAACGCCAAATCCACAACTACAAGAATGCGAGCTGAAGTTATCGGTGATCTGTACTAGTACTTGTGGTCTTGCCCAAAACAGCATTGTGCATTTTCCTTCCAGAATCATTTCAGATCCAGCTAGATACAACTAGAATGTTACATGGTATCAGTCTGACACAGGGAAGTATTTCAGAATGGGACCTGTCTCAAAAATTCCATTTTCAAAAATAAATGACTGGATAGTTTCTTCTTTGTAATATAAAATGTCTCTTATCATTTAAATGTAATCTTTAGAGATAGATTTTAATTTTGGCAAAAACGATTGTTTTTCGTGCCCTGCCTGGCGAAACCATTTGTTTGTTGCCATTTCGTTAAAATATAAACTTTATATATAATTATAAGTTAAAAGATCTAGAACTGTCTCTGTTTTTTCGCCCTTACAACTGTCGAAACCTTTTGTTAGTTGCCATGTACCAGGATAGTTGTGTGTAGCTGGAGTAGCCTGACGATGGGTTGTGCAGTAGTGTACTAGGCCAGACGGCAGATAAGGCACGGACTATAGGTATCGCTAAAAGTAACCATCACGGCCATCTCTTCTTGTATCGTCATCACAGTGTCAATATTGGTGATATTCATTCAATTTCATTATTAATTTGTGTTGACCATTGTCAACATTGGCAACATGACTGGCATTGTCAACATTGGAGCTATGACTGTCATTGTCAACATTGAAGACTTAACTAGCATTGCCAGAGTTGAAGATAATCACCATTGCAAACATTGGCAACATGCATATGAATCATTGTCAACATTGGCAATATGAATCATTGTCAACATTGGCAATATGAATAATTGTCCATATTAATGGCAACAACAATTATTGTCAACATTGGCGATACAAACCATTGTCAACATTAATATTGGCAACATGAATCATTGTCAACATTGGCAACATGAATCATTGTCAACATTGGAGCTATGACTGGCATTGTCAACATTGGAGCTATGACTGGCATTGTCAACATTGGCAATATGAATTATTGTCTAAATTAGCAACAGGAAACATTGTCAACATTGGTAATATGAATAATTGTCCATATTGGCAACAACAATTATTGTCAACATTGGCGATACAAACCATTGTCAACATTACTATTGGCAACATGAATCATTGTCAACATTGGCAATATATGAATCATTGTCAACATTGGCAATATTAAATATATGAATCATTGTCAACATTGGCAATATTAAATATATGAATCATTGTCAACATTGGCAATATGACCACATATGTGATGTCATTATTAAAGGTAGTAGCTGTTTTGCAAACAAATTGATGACATGACAATCATTGTCAACAATATAGCAACAATGGTCAATACTGTCAACATTATTTTTTAAATGACACTGCCTTTGACCATGTACATGTGAGAGATGACCGAGATGGTGTACACTTTAGCCCTGACCACTTTCCACATTTGTTACCAGCCTGGCTGTGTGCTGCTTGCCCTGTGCTTTGTTTGCTTCCCTTTTTAGTTGGCTTGTCCTTTTGTGTTCCTTAGTGACCCCCTAAAGAGATTACAAGAGGATGACCTCACACGACCCCCAGAGGAGGTGTTCGACGTGTTGGGCAAGTTGGGCGAGGGGTAAGACTTGTCAGGGTGTTCTTATAGAATGTGTACAGTAGATGTTTAGGAGACTCCAGGCCTCGGTACATATTCTGTTAACGATAGCACAATATTCATACACAGCATACTGTAAATGTTTATGATACTAAACCAGTTGGATATATTAGAATTTGTCATAGTAATTGATAATTAAAAAGACTGAATTTCCTCCAACTTGAACAATTCAAAGAGACAAAACTGATTTTTTCAGTAATTGCCAATTTAATTTCAAACGGTTCATTAAAAGTATCAGCTTTGTGTATCAGTCAGTAGATTTAGAAGGTTTTATCGGTTTCTTGTAACAGTAGATTGAGCAGGGTTTATAAATTCTGTGTGTCAGTATAGATTGAGTAGGTTTTATTGCTTCTTTGTGCCGATTGATTTTCCTGTGTTTTATTAATTCTATGGGCTGTCAGATAATGGACAGGTTTATCAGTCTGTCTGTGCCAGTATATATGAATAATGATACATTTTTTTTAACAGCCTCGTATAAAAATTGTTAGTCCTGAACATTAGGCTTGTGGTTAATTATATATTTATTTACAAATTGTTGTGTCAGCATATTGGACAAATTTTAGATATAATTATTAATTCTAATAACTATCAATCCAGATAATGCATCATTTTATTATATTCATTTTAACAATTAGATAAATTTGTTAAATTAAGTTGCTTTTCTTTTAATTTTTTTTTTTTCAATTTTAGTTTCCAAATAAAACGTCACTTTATAATTAAATGTCAATTAAAAACACTGTGGAGAGTAGTTGCCATGCAGGCAGTTACTGCTGTGCAGGTGTTTCATTAAATCACATATTTTTTTAAGTCTCCTTGTGATATTTCTACACATTTTGGTAGTTGATGTCCTACATGTTTCTATTTATTTCTGATGGTGTTCTGTGTTAATTCTTGAAAGGTGGACAACTATGGTGTTCTGTGTTAATTCTTGAAAGGTGGAAAACTAGACTGGAGCCTTACTTACTTTTTCTGGTTTGCAAAGACAATAAACCCTCAATATTGGGCATGATCAATATTCCCTTATATAATAATTAAGACCATATACAATTACAATCTAAAAAGTTACCTTAAGGGGAAAACATTATATTATTGATGAAATAGTCTTTTCACATAATTAGAAAATGGGTTGGATTTTAGCAATTACCTAATTTTGATCTGCAGATAATAGCTAGGGGTGAAAGTTGAAAATGTCTACATTAGGGGTTGGGAACCCGGAAGAATTGTATAATTTACATCACTTGGGCTTTTTGAGTAGTTTGAGAGGTATACAAATTAATTTCTTCCCCTTGCATTCATGTTTTTAAAATGATAGTTGGGAATGCTGTTCTATATTTGTTTACCTGTTGACTTTAAATTTAGGATTAGGAATACATGTCTGTCCTGCCCTCTAGCCCCTACTCTTTCTTATAAGTAGCTATATATAACTATAGGGAAGCTATGGCATTCTGCTTCCAAGGGCATACCAAGAAGTTACCTCCCCTTCCACTTTCCGTCCTTTGGTTGGAAGTCTCAATTGCCCTTAATCTAATAGTGTAAGAGCTAATTCCTAGGTGTAAATCCCTCTTCAGTGGCTGGAGGTAGGAATGTCTAAATCCCTCTTCAGTGGCTGGAGGTAGGAATGGCTATTAGTAAAGACACCCAGTGCACCATCTCTTGTAGTTGCATTTTTAATTGTCTGCTTTTGTGGAAATGGTTTCTCATAGACACAAAACATGCTTGTCTGATTTTGTTTTGTTTGCATCATTCAATATAATTTGCATCGTTTGTTGATATATTTTTTATTATATATTGTTTGATGATTATCCTGATATTGAATGTATAGACAATTATATATAGTGCATATTCGAATGTTATATTAATTATGCCACTTTTTGTTGAATTTATTTTAAATAAATATAATAACATACTGGTAATGATAATTTTATTTTCTTAAATTCATTTTGAAAAAAAAACATGGTTCTATCATGATACATTCCAGAACAAATGTATAGAAATCATAAATGAAATGTTTATCAATTATAAAAATTAGATATCTAATATGCGAAAAAAAATCAAAAAAAATCTTGAGGATTAACAAAGCAATTAATCAACATATTGCCACATTTTCTTCGTGTAATGTTTGAAATGTGTGGTCCTTAGGTCCTATGGCAGTGTGTACAAAGCGCTCCACAAGGAGTCGGGACAGGTCCTGGCCATCAAGCAGGTTCCTGTGGACACCGACCTGCAGGAGATCATAAAGGAAATCTCCATCATGCAGCAGTGCGACAGTACCTTCATTGTCAAGTACTACGGCAGCTACTTCAAAAACACAGACCTATGGGTATGTACTTCTAAAACACAGACCTATGGGTATGTACTTCAAAAACACAGACCTATGGGTATGTACTTCAAAAACACAGACCTATGGGTATGTACTTCACAAGCACAGTACCTTCATTGTCAAATACTACGGCAGCTACTTCAAAAACACAGACCTATGGGTATGTACTTCAAAAACACAGACCTATGGGTATGTACTTCAAAAACACAGACCTATGGGTATGTACTTCACAAGCACAGTACCTTCATTGTCAAATACTACGGCAGCTACTTCAAAAACACAGACCTATGGGTATGTACTTCAAAAACACAGACCTATGGGTATGTACTTCAAAAACACAGACCTATGGGT
>JAUMHH010008669.1:0-11208 GCA_032359455.1 Chlamys rubida
TAAGGTGTACTGCAGGGGGGAACTTTGTGCGTTTCTTTTTTTGTTCAGTATATAATACCAAGTATTAAAGGTGCAATTACCTGTGTGATACGTTCATTATACATGTATGGTAAATATACATCTATGATAAATAGAGGTTTGCAAACAAGTGTCGTTTTATCACTTTATCTCGCAATAGATAAATTACTTTAAAGGACACAATCGTTTTAAATGGAAAAAACAACATAAAAAATACATTATCACAAATGCACAGTTCAAGATTCATTTTAAAACTCTTGGTCTAGCTCCCCGTTAGAACATAACATGTCGCCTGCCCCTATAGTCTTGTTGCTACAAATAATCAATACATGACTTCACATGCTGGAAATGGACTAAATAGCATTTTTCTTCATTAAATTTGCAACGTATTCCGGTTTTCTATGATTTGTTCGTCCCTGAGCGAAGGGAAATTACTCTTTTTGACATTTTTTATTGTCGATGGCTTACCTCTTGCAGCATGATTTGTGTCCTTTATAGCATGAACAATTGTTTACTAGCATTATTTATTTCTATTTATTCAACCACTCATTTACAATAACATCTTTCCAACTGCAATTACAGTGGTTTTGCAAAGCAATATGACGTTGCGTTTATACAAAATGTATGTCTCTACTTATTTATATATATATAATAATAAATATCAAAGTAACACTGTCCTTGTGAGATAAACAAGTGGGTTATACAGGCCTTTATGTAATTCAACAAGAGTAAGGTACCCTACAGAAAGTGTCGCAACAGTCAGGTTTTAGTAATGAGTTGTGTTTGTGATGAAAAAAAACTAGATTGTCAAGTTTCAATTGATATTGGACAGCAACATTATTTTGCGTTATTGGTAATTTGTTTGTTTACTGAACAATATTTTTACAGACGGAATTTAGGATTTTCTTTTCTAATATTAAGTCATAATAATAAAAAGTTCATCTGGAGATTTAACGGTTGATCTTGATCTTATACTATGATCCAGCTACTTTTAATTTCATGATGTTTCAGATCCTGGGACACTTAGCTTCGTTGATGCATGTAAAATATTGGAGCAAAGAAACCCGATGCATTCTGCTGCAGCCAGGAGTCTGACGGAGATGGGATATTCAAGAGGAACGATAAGGATGGTTATCAAAACATTTATAGAACGCACAGGTATGACTCGTTTTTTACTTTTAATTACCGGCGTATTCCCGATGTATTTATCCCTTTTAAATAATGTTCCTTCGATTCAGATTTATTTAACTTGTATTGATATAAAGGTTAAATAAACTAAGGTTTCTAGGAAGCTGAAAATGTTAATGACTTTAAATCTGAGGAAGAATAAACACAAAGCCTTGTACAAGGGACATCGATTTACAAAGTGCTTGTCTAAAGGCATCTCAATTCCAATATATTTAAACAATGCCAATCTCAAATGTAAATATAGATTGTTATTTTATGTGAGTTTGAGGTTACCAGAATATTAGTAAAAGAAAATTCTGTAAAAAGGGAGACAAGACTTTAAGGCTGTAGACCTGATGGACATAATCATTGAGATGGAAGAGGCAGGTCAGTTGTTAACAGAAAATGATGCCAGTAAGTACATAATCCTGATAAGCCCAGCCCTGTTATGACAGGCTGTCATTCATGAAGATATCTCTATAAATAAATATAGCATTTACTTTTTGTATAAATGACATTAACAAAAGGAATATATTATGTAGTGACATAGTTCAAAAATGTTGAAACAGCATAGTAGTTTATACTTCAGACTGGTATTGCCATGATGAAAACATCCTTATTAAAAACATGAAAGCATGTGAAACAATTTAACACTTATAATAATCTCCATTTACAGAGTACACTTTGTCGGCTTATTAAAATGTAGATATTTTGGTTTGTTTACTTATGTTTCATAAAAACAGTAGTGCTTTGGGGTTGTGTCTTAACGATTATATTTGCATCTAGATATGTGTACCCTAGAGGAAATAAACTTGTTCAAGAACACCTCAAACTAACTATTTTCAATATGTGAAGTGTTTTGATAAAAGTGAATTCAAGTAATGTTATTGTTAATATGAAAATAGCACATGCATGCCGTGTTTATTGCCTTTGAAAGAGATATTTAGAAATTGTATAAACAGGTAATATTATTACTTGCTTTGATATGATCCTTAAAGAACGATGATGTGTTTTCATATACAGGTGGATTGGCATCGACTGGTTTTCCAATCAAAATGATTAATGATGATGATGATGATGATGATGATGATGATGATGATGATGATGAAGTTCTTGGTAAGTATACAGATATTTGAGAATTAGTTATCCTACATGTATATTGATCGTTGTAATAATTTTAGAAACGTTATCTCAAAGTGAAAGTAAACATTAATTAATAAATAAACAGATTAGTGCTAATTGACCAAAAATGTTGGAAAAGTGTTTTACTTCACACACTCTTTTCCCTTATAACAAAACGTATTACAACATACTTTTTTGTTAAAGCTGTTGAGGCGATCAGGAAAGAGATCGAACACCTGCGGGAGAAGACCAAGTGTAACGTTTGTGACGAGAAGGAAAGACTTATTGTGTTTCTTCCCTGTGGGCACATTATTACGGATCAGAAAGACGAGGATGAAACTGGTAAGTCATCATCATTATCATGTAGTAGTGTTGCTATAATTAATTTGAACTGATTCACATTCTTTGTTGCTACCATATTGTTACTATGTTCTGATGGGAGATAAACATTGTAATAAACATGATTATTTGACGGTATTATACGCAATATTTACATGCACAGGCAAAATGTTCAACGAAATATTTGTTCATTTATTGTGAAAGTTTGAGTAAAATTGATCAAATTCTTTTTTTATATACCCTTTATATATAAGTTTTACACAACAGCAAAACATAAAATTACATTGTAACCCCTTGGTACTTTGAGAAATATTATGCTTAACAAGTTCGTAGCGATTTTAGAGGGAAAACATCACAAAACGTAAAACGTACGTGTAATTTCATTTAATACCTGCTAATCCCCCAGGTAAAAAGGATCAGATCATGATCTTTGTTTAAGACACAAGCTTGGAATACAATCAGTAAAACGTGCAATTTATTACATTAAAACGAAGATAAATAATGATGGCTTAACATGTAAAAAACACATGTTTAAACTTAAGTATTATGTTGAACTTGTTATATATCTTAGACACGATTCCCTGGCCAGACGGTATTGGTACAAAGCCCAATGATGAGGGGGAACTATGAAAATGTAAGTCATTTTTACTTTTAAACTTCTTGCAAATTACTGAGAACACAATATTAGCACAATTTTTATCCAATGTTATCTTTTCCGCTCGCTTTATTCGTTTCGTCTATTTCTTCGTTAAACCTACCCCTAGATTTGTAGAAAACTTGTCGATGGGATAATTCAAATTTATTAATTAAAGAGGGAAAAGTAATTTTAATAACAGCTTCAGCCATGGGCTTATGTGACGTCAGATACCAAGAATGAATACTCTTAGTATAAATATTGGTTTCTGTTATATCACTTTATTGTTATTTACGCCTTTTATAAAAATAAAACCTCGAATTGTGCTCAGTTAAATAATATCTTAAATTATGTTTTCTTTAATGAACAATTTTATGTTTTAATAATATGATTTTGAATTTCCCAATCACAAAAGAAAGAGAAGTTTCCTTTAAAAAACTGTTATGTTTTGTTTCAGAATCCATCAATAACAGTTCCAAGCAATCAGAAAACGAGTTTAAGGACAATGATCTGATATAGCATGGCTGTTGTTTTGTATAAAACGTGTCATTTACCATTAGTATATACAGCGAACGGGTAAATAAACCTTTAAAGTAAAGTTGAACTACATTTACGTTTTCAAATACATGTGGACACAGCTTACTATACCATCGACAATGTAATTGACAATGTATGTTAAAAGAACATCGACCTTCGATACACTTCCATCTGTTATATACGTTTGTGAAGAAACATTGTGACACAATCAGCAGTGGGATGGGCAAATGACGAAGTGGATAACGCACTCGCCTTGAACAACTACGGCCAGGATTAGATCCACCGATCTGTCGTGAAAATGTACATTGTATATGGTCACCAGTTCGACCACGTGGATTTTCTCTTGGTACTCTGGTTTCGTTCCACATTAAGACCGTCGCACGCTAACATGCAGAGCAACAAGAGTGATTAATTGAGGTTGTTTTATAATTGTTGTGAAATAAACAAAAAACTATATATGTATAGTAATCAGTAATCAGCCACGCGTACAAGGATACGTTTGATTTCCAATGCAATTGTATGCACATTTGAAAATGATGAAATCTTTATAGCATTACGACTTTCATGTGACTAATCAAAATGGTATCTTAATGTAGATTTTTCAAAAGTGTAAAAAAAAATAAAGTTATTTAACATTAATTAGGAACAGATTTTAAACGTAATATGAGTAGACTATATATTATTTGAGAAGTTTAGAATATTATTTTTTGGTTACCGGTTATCACGTTTCAGGTGAAGTGGTAGATATCAGGGTACTAAATCTACAAGTATTTAACATGCAAAGCAAATATTATTTTGTATCAGATACATACAAAATATATTCCAGTAATCATGCGATATCCTGTAAGTTCAAATTAGTATGATCTTAGTCAATTAACCATGAGTCTTTGAAAAAAATATAGACAGTTTAAACATAGAATGTAACCTGTTTCTCACATGAATGCTATACACGCCTTTGAATATGTTTCATTAAGCGCCAAAAGTTCTTCCAGGCCCTTTCATGGTCTTTCGTGAATGAAATGCCGCATATGATAACGTCAGCATCGAATTGCGACATTAATCTTCTCATCAATTCGATAAAAAAAATCCAAAAATTATTAGGGAAAAATTACAGATATGTAATATGAGTGTTACTTAGCAAATTTATTAATGGAACTGAAAAAGACAGGATGATTCATAAATCAATGAAACAGTTACAATGGAAATGGTACTGTGAACGTAAATGTGAAAGCGCAAGAAATTCACAAACACTTCTTTGAGAGATTACAGTAAGATTTGAAATGACAGTATAAATATACCAATCATAAATCACCGTTTACTTACAATCTCATCGATTTATCAAACATTCCATCACTAAGATCATTTAATTAATTGCCCATGTTTTGAGTGAGCAAGGGTCCAATAAATGCAGCCAAAGAAATGTACGTAATTTGTAACAGATATGCTGGCTTTGGAAGAAATGATAACTACGATGTGTAATTATAAAGGGAAATAACCACCAATATGCCTTATTGATTTACCAGTGTTACAGTGTATAAATGTGTCAAATAATGTGTAATTTTATCATTAATGAATAAAATATTAATTGTTATCATTGGGTCCTGTTATCTTGGTAAAAAGATATATATTATACTAGCTGTGAATCTTTAGCACGATGAAAATAATGTTTTAACTAACTTGCAACTTGTGATGACTATTGCGTGTACTTATGGAAATATAAACCAGCTATTATATCGTTAATGCAATTGATTCTCTCATTTGTTCTTGTTCCGTATTAAAGTTTCTCGTGTAACTAATAAATAGTTCTAGCAAAAGGAACAAATTGGTTGCAAATAGGGATATTTCAAATTTAACAAAAACAATTGTATTTTTTTTCTTGAATATTGAATCCTCTCACATAGGCAAAACTACTGTCGCATCAATAGACAGACACACGCCAATGACAGCTACTCTTATGGTGAAACTGTTCCCATATTACATGTAAGTGGTGGCCGCTAGCAAACCACATAACCACAACTACAGAGAGGACAAGTTATTATGCGGCATATTTATTCCACATAATGATTTGTACTTTGACGTCTGATAGTTTAAACTGACGGCTCAATATCTCATCAGACATTCATCTAAAATTATAATATATTTTTGCGAAAATAATAATGTAAAAACGGTTTGTAACTTGTGGTAAATATTAAGTGCCAACCCATTACTTTTGAGAGCATCTAGTCTTTCCAGTCGCCTTTGTTCACTTCAGTTGTGTGTTCCAAAAGATATGCTGAAAAAGTTTGGAATTTCTATCGACCGGAATTTTAATGACCTCGTCGTTCATACCAATCGCAGATGCCCTTTTGGCAACTAATTTTCTAAACAAGTATGATTTCTAACTCCCTACGAATACTCCATATCAGTTGTATAAAGGATCTTTTACTCGACGTTAAATATCATTAAATGGTGTTATTATTTTACAATCAAAATAATATTATAAAAAATACTTAAGCATAAATTGACTTTCGTCTAGTTATGTAACGCTAGTTAACATGTACTATATACATCAAAGTCCAGATTTCTCGAGAAGCAAATGTAAATATCGTAAATCGTAAATTTCATAAATATTCAAAATATCATGAAATTCGATCGAATTGATAGGATGGAAACATTTCGGAATGATTTTTGTCCAGCTATAGACAATCTATTTTGTTTTGTTTCTTATCAAAAGAGGATTTACACTTATTTCTTTTCTCTCTCTTTCTTTTATTTAGTTTTCTTGAAGAAGCAGTATGCAATATTGCATTTTTATTAATAATGGTAAGAGGTTGTTTCAGTCGTAACATAATGAGACTCGGTTTTTAAGTAAGTTGTATGAGCATGGAAATACCCTCTCCTAAAAATAGAAGCATTTATCTATTTTAATATAGAGAGTTTTCTGTATAAACCCATGTACCGTAGATATGTGTTACTGTTAGTGCGTTGACTATTCTACCCGGACCATGGGAACAATAAGGTATGCACATTTGTTTTAAGCTTTTGGACTTCTCACATATCAGAATATATATTAACATCAATATTAGTGAAAATGTTCACTTAACATGACTAATATTTAGCTACTTACAGATATCGTATGTTGTCGACCGTCATGCTTAGAACTACTGGATTGATTTATCTTCACCGCCTGAAACAGGTATACGTCTTACCGATTTTTAATCTATCAGTAATATGATACTTAACTTATTTGTTTTTCTGAACGCAGGCTTATCTGCCTCATCAAAGTCCATATCTAATAATGATACATAACAGTGTCTTTGATGTGATGTCGTTCTAACGTTTTTGAATTTCCTTTCGTCACGAAAGTTATCAAGGTGGGTTACAAATGTTGTTTAAATAACGCTTTCGTGTAGTGAATTCAATTTGCTAACAATCCGTTTTGTTAAAGAATATTTCCTTACTTCCAATCTGCTCCTTTTATCTCGTGTTATTGACAACAAAAGTCCCTTCTGATTCTATTTTTTCATATACTCCCCATACTCTATCTATAGAATAATGATAGAGTTTAGGACGACGCAATATTTCCTCGCATGGAAAATCTTTCACTACTTGCAGCAATTTAGTAGCTCTCAATTTTCTAGTATTTTACTATCCCGCGTTGTTTGTATGGTTTCCAAGCACACACTTCATACCCTAGAAAGGTTGAACTAAAGCTTTACACTTGTACAGTTGTCAAAATGAAGTATTATCCATGTATTCAGTTTGCTTTGTTTACGGCGACTAATATTTTATTTCTAAAACATAATTTGTTGTCGACAATTATCCCCAGGTCCTTATCTACGAGTTCCTCAAATACTTTTACCATACATTGTTTATTCAAAATATCAACAAGAGATACGAAGTAAGGAATCACATGCCTAAAACCAAATAGTAAGTTATTGCAGAAAGAAAAAAAATATCACTGAACAACATGTACCTAAAAGATGAATGTAAAACGCATAAGCATCGTTGACGTTACATGTAAACGTATTGTTTGTGTTTGTGAGTGTAACACAGTGTCGTATGACACACATATACAAGGTTCTAATAAGGTAATACTCACTGAATATGCCACAATTTTCATTACTGAACAACTGCACACATCAAAATAGTTCAGGGGGAAAATTGATATTTTCGAAATGGTGACCAGTCCAAACACATTGTCATGGTATCTGAGCTTATTCTGGTGGTTGGAATGAGAGAAAAGCCTCGATTTTTACCAAATTTAAAACCCCCTAGGGTGGAGTTTCCCTATCCTACACCCCTCGGAATGAACGAGTCTTATAATATCTATTCTTCAAACAAAGTAACTGTGATGTATGAATGTTATATAATGAACACTGCTATGCTAATGCATGAACTTCAATTTAACAAAATTCTAGTCAAATATCACGTTTCTGTGTTGCTACATGGCCGGTTAGTGCGTCTTCCTTCGGTTAGGTGTCTCCATCCGGTTGGTATGTCCTATCTGATCCCACATTTCTAAACTCGACGCATGCTACATTGTTACAAGTGTAGGCTGATGAATCATTTCCACGACAACTTTCTTCCCACAGAGTTACGTTTTGTAAACTATCAACGATACAGCATATTTTGACTCACTTGAATTAGCATCATTAATGAGCTTCATCCAATATTGATATCTGGCCGAGACATCATAATTTGATTGTGCTGTTCGTGAATGGATTACAATATTAGATATGAGCAGTTGGTTATTCGTAGAATTGCACTAAATCGCGTAAAAAACTTACCATCAGTTCCGCTATAAACAAATACAACAGTAGTGTAGTATACGAACATATTGATGTTTTTTTTAAATTATTTATTGTCCAGACAGGATCATATCGCACTTTTGGACAATATAAAAATTCCTGCAAACTTTCGCTATAGTTAAAGCACGTCCAAAGGGTTAGTTAATAGTTTCATATCCCAGCATCTCCTTATATGTACCTCCATGTCTATACTGTGTCTATACCGGAGGAGGAAGACGACTGTTAAACACGCCGTGTATTGTGAACCAAATGGTAGACATGTATGCAGTTTTAGGTGCATATGTACTGTATACATAGATAACGGATTGTCAATCTGATTAAAACCAGATCTTTAATTCCACTCCAATACTCTACGTTCCAGTCTATACATTTCTAGAGCAGTACAGTGGTACAAAGTAAAGCTGGATGCACAAATGTTTGCGGGCATTTAAAAGGCGTGTGTGACACACCTATAGTCAGCCGGATTCGGTTACGTGTTATGTATAGCCGAGCTCATTGTTTATCTCATAATAACATTGCTTGCAGGAAGTAATATTTGTAAGACGTTGCTAACATAGCGCCATGCATATTGAACTGACGAACAACTACGATGGCCGATAGCGGCCGACAGAACACTCATGTTAGTAAAACGTGTTCTGTCTGACAGTTTGTCAAATTAAAAGTGGGCATTTTACACATTTTGTAAAAAGTGTAAACTGTCATGACACCTTGTCAATTCATGCATGGCAGTTTACTCATATTACGTTCATAAAATAAACATTCGGGGAGGAGGGTGAGATGGAAAAAGGGTCACATTCCAAGGGCTGAGCAGAACAGAATATGCTATTCAAATGAACTAAGTTAGTTTACTTTTAACATAAATCACACGGATTAAATGATACTTTTAACTGTTCATCGTGTACAATGGGAGCAAGATGGAGTTCTTTCTATGAAGTAAGTAAAACGGCACTGTTTAAAAGTATTTATATTGTAAATATATATGTATACTATTTTGAATATGCACACTTAAGGATTTATTGACGATCACAAGTTCAATGATGAATGTAGCACTAGAATCTACTTGCGGAAGGATAACCTTTCTTGGTCATGTAACACACCGTGTGCTTTGTTTGAAGCTCACAAAGAGGAGACTAATACTTGTTTTAAAAGTTGTTTTGATAGAAATATGGCGTACACTGTAGCGTAGTTAACGTCTGCATACTATTTAACCGTAATATTGGTATACTCTTTCTTAAATATAGCACAGAGTTGTTACAATCTTGATACAATAGTTCATACCATTAACTTAACTGATTCGGGAGAACAGTGTAATGATAATAGTAAATATTGTAATACTCAGTGACTATTATATTATTAGTATACATATCTTGTTGTTTTCAGTGACATTCCAAAATGCAGACTGAACCTCAAGACAGTAAGCATACTGCAGTGGTGTGTAATGTTCAACCCTTCCATTTGATGTATAATTTGTATTTCCTAATACGAATCATGTATCCACTGATAACAGTATCAATTATCAATTAAAACTCTATTTATAGGTGAGTGAGCTTCAAACCAAGCACACGGTGTGTTACATGACCAAGAAAGGGTATCCTTCCGCAAGTAGATTCTAGTGCTACCTTCAGTATTAAAGTTGTGATCGTCAATAAATCACATCAATTACAAAATGTGTAATGCCCACTTATTATTTGACAAACTGTCAGACAGAACACTATTTACTATTATGAGTGTTCTGTTGGCCGCTATCGGCCATCGTAGTTGACAGTGTAACATTCGTGCTAGGCCTATTTGTTTACACGCGAATCTGTTGAGTGGATTACGATTACGTCCGAACGCCGAAAATATTCCGCAGTTTATTACAACTCGTATACTAGTAAAAATATCGCCTTTAGACGAAGATCCTGCGTTAAAATGGTATGTATTCTGATTACAATCATATTTGTCTTTCACTTATTACTAACAAATGTTTATTACCACAGACGTGTCTTTGGTTCTATGTTATGAATCATCCAATAGGATTCGATCGCGTTCAGGCCTCCATACTATGACACATGATTCGCCAACTCTTTTTGTAGCCACAATATGGACACTCTGGGATATATAAATAATAAAGACAAATATATCATGACAGCACAAATATAAACCTGTATTTAAGTAAAAATTGCAGTATTTTATGACTTATAATTCTATATATAGGTGAGGTTATTTCCAAATAGCTATTTATAGCACAATAATTAGCACGTCACGAACTTGATTGCTAAATGGCATCTGATTTGTTGTAAATGTTAACTACACAGAACAACTTATTGTATGTTTAGTTATAAATACTGTGAATTCTATTTTAAAAACAGAATTACTTTTATCCATGCAATTGGTCATATTTTCGAACATATGACTGTACATTAGCAAATGTAACAGATCACGAACATTGAAGGTCGTCGTATACAAGTCGTTATCGTTGGTCATGCACACTTTCAAAGTCGTGGTTGTAACTTTCCGTAGTATATTTATATACTGAAAGGGGTGTATCTCTGAGTTCCAACATTTGTGGTGCAACTTGTTTTGATAGGAATTATAGTCTCTTTCTTAAAAAGGTAAATC
>JAUMHH010008680.1:0-25689 GCA_032359455.1 Chlamys rubida
GTCACCCACAGCATTGCTGATCACACAAGTATTGCCCTAAAAGACAAACAAGGTCACCCACAGCATTGCTGATCACACAAGTATTGCCCTAAAAGACAAACAAGGTCACCCACAGCATTGCTGATCACACAAGTATTGCCCTAAAAGACAAACAAGGTCACCCACAGCATTGCTGATCACACAAGTATTGCCCTAAAAGACAAACAAGGTCACCCACAGCATTGCTGATCACATCAGTATTTCTTAAAATGAAAGACAAGGTCACCCACAACATTGCTGATCACATCAGTATTTCTCAAAATGAAAGACAAGGTCATCTGCAATGCCTTCCAGTCGACTATCAATTGACATATGCATTCTCTCAAAGATTTCAATAGGCCCTGATCATGTTAGGCATACTTGTAGAACAGTTTAGGTAGTACAATGTACTGTACATCATCATGACGTTATTACATTTTTAAACAGAAATATGGTAATCGATCATCAGTTACAAATTTAAAACCTGTAACATTATGTGTATAAGATTGCCTACCCAAGAACATCGTGATGCTGTAGTGTTTTGTCTGCTGTATACATGATAATAACACGATTACCATATCGTCTTCCACCAGTTAATGATAAACATTCCCACCTATACACTAAAGTGGATCTGTCCAGATCAATGAATGGTGTAGTCCATTGTGTATACTTAGGGGTCAACAGGTTAAATTCCTTCTGGTACTCCCTTCAACATCTAATTAAGTAGCAAGTAAATGTTTGACCACGGAACAAATCAATGGTCTACACTCGAAACAACTCCCTTGGGAAACCATTAACCCATTTTTGCCTCAAATAGCCCCCAATTCCTCATTTGTCCTGCATCCATTGGCCAAATGACCATTCCTGGCCCGCTGATTACCCTTTATCTGCTAGACATGCCAGAGCCATATATACCAAGCTAATTACGTATTGGGTTGTTATCTGGAGGAACACTCCCTATTCCCCATTATTATGGCCAGAAGACTTATCAGTCCATCAGTTCAGGGGGAAAACAGAAACATAAATTATCCTGAATTATCATACTTTGTCCCTATTATTCTTCAATGAAACCATAACTTTGATTGAAGAATTTCATTTGACGTTCTGATTAATCAATAATAAATTTTAGATGAGAGTCCTGTGTCCTTTACTCAAAAAGTGTTGATGGGACTCATAGAATTTCTGGAAGTTTTGAAAATTAACATGGTGCACGCAGGACACATACATTTTAACTATACAGTGGAAAAAGATGCATAAAAATGAAATGTTGATTGATCACTTTTTAAAGTTATAACTTATCTTTCTAGTTACTTCTTTATATTCAAGAGGCTCAGTTCAAAATTTGATTTAATACTGTATCATTTACCTGCCAGAACGTAACATAGCACTCATTTTCAAGAAATTAAAGGTAAAAATTACGAAACAAATACCACAAAATAATATGTTTAAAAAGAACTCACCTCTGACTTTGAAACTGTGGACTGAAATTATTAACAATGTGATTGTCCAGTCGTCCATTTAGAATGAAACGGTTGTCCACTCGTGTGTGACACAAACACGGGCAACGACATTGACACTGCTCAGTCTCCCAAACATCCATTTTAAACAACTGCTACGAACACAGGCCCTAAATCCGTTGGACCATGACTCCACATATACTCCTACACTGGTATAATAATTCCAGCCCACTTGCTGAGACTCTGGTCAGTATTTGTAGACCACAGATTGCTCAGGACATATGGGTGCAGCGTCCGTGGAGCTACAGAGTAAAAGTCCAACCAGGAGTCCATCTTCTGTGATAGTGTTACTACATGTGTATCATTATCAGAATCTGTTTGTACATGGTACTTATCACAATTTAAAGCGTGTAGGCAGGCGGAAAAACCTTGTTATTGGTAATTAATCTTACAGCATTACAGTATACCTGTGCTTGTCATAACTGTTATAGATCACCGATGATGGATGGACGCCAGCCTCTACCAGCCCGCATAGTCAGCATTTCACGTCTGTATTCCTCAGTATCATAACAATCATAATCTCTCGGACAGTGGTTAGTGCTTATGTCTAATGACCGCCACTAACTTCTGTAATATCGGTCAATGCTTTATGGCCGTGATCCTCTATATTACTGGAATCATGATCTCTGTGGTCAATGCTCCATGTCCTGAATCGGCTGACCACCACTAACTTCTACTCTAACATCCGTCAATGTTTTATCACTGTAATCCTCGATCTATATCACAAGAATAATATTCATTGTGGTCAATGATCCGTGTACCGATTCTGCTGACCACAACAAAAGTTTGCTCTAACAGAGATCAATTCATTCAATTCTTTATGTCCATGATTCTGCTGACCACAACAAAATTTTCTGCAACAGTTGCATGTCTGTGATTCTATTGGTAACATAACAAACTTTTTTTCTCAAACAGTGGTCAATACTTCAGGTTCGTGATTCTGCTGACCACAGCAAACTTTCTCTTCAACATTTGTCAATGCTCCATGTCTGTATAATACTGACCACAAGGAACACATTTCTTAACGGCGAAGGGTCAATGTTTCATGTCTGTGATTTTGCTGACCACAACAAACTTTTTTTCCAACTGTAGTTGATGCTATATGTTGGTCATTCTTCTGACCACAACAAAAACATCTCATGACATTGGTCAAGTGGTCAATGCTTCATGTCCGTGATTCTGCAGACCACAACAAACTATTTTTATCTAACAGTGGTCATTGCTTTGTGTCTATCATTCTACTGACCACAAGGAATATATTTTCTTGACAGTGGTCAATTGGTCAATGCCCCATTTCCATGATTCTGTTGACCACAAACTGTTTCATGTCCATGATTCTGTTGACTATAAGGAAAATATCTTCTTAGACATTGACCAGCTCATGGCTTGCAGACCATAAATTTTGAAATAAAAATTCACAAAATCAAATTTGTTAATGTGAATTTGAACAAAAATTAATAAAATTAATCCAGGATTACGAAAAAATTGAAAACGAGATTGAAGTCTTAATTGGCATAATATCAACCCAATTAAGTTATCTGAAAAAGTATGTAAAATTCAAAAACCTAATGTTCTGTCCCATACACTTGGCTTTACAGCTAGTACCAGTACTATAATCTTCACTACCTATAGCAAACAGTAGACTGTTCTGATTACAACTGCACCAAATGATATCATTCTAATAAATAACCAACATGTTATAGATTACACCAATGTCATTTGTACACATAGTTTCCTGATCATTTAGATACAGCTGTTGGACAAAGCCTACGCCCACACAGTCCATCCATACAAACCTCCAGATATCTAATTCCCCGAGCCAAAACACATATCATTGGACAAATTCCGCTTGGTCAGACCATCAGAGGTTTGTCGACGATACAGAAACAACCAGAAAAATGTATATAATTCCCAAAGCCAAAAATAATACAATTGGACACCAAACACTATATGTATATTTCGCGTAAGAGAGACAAACCCATGAATTAGTAATCAAGGTATTGTCAGTATTACACGTTAGCAATCGAAGGACCTGCTAGACAATTGTAGACTGGCTAGCTCAAAATGCCATCGAATGTGACTATCATAATTTTATGCACAGTATGGAGCTGGCTTTAGATTGCATGATCACCGAAACACGACTGCTATAAACTGCTGGCAAGGAAAATCCGCAGTAAAATACAATTTCATTCTAACCCACTTAAAGTAATCTAGCGAAAAATGCCATCCTACCAGAAAAAAATAAAAACCTGTATTGCATCCAGAAAGTATGGCATAGATGTTTAACAGACAAAGACCTTTATTAAGAAATAATGAATCAAAGAGAAAATTTCATTTGTGAACAAATGTGCAACATTTAAGGACTATCATGAAAATTCCAACTTTTCTCTGCAGTGTGTACCTGAATTTATTTGAATCAAAACAGCTATGTCTCTTCAAAGAGCATTCTGTTCTGTATGAGAAAGTTCTGGAAAGTGATGATCCTGTTTGTAGTGAAGAAATCAGATTTTATATCTGTCTGAAGACAGAAACTCAAAGGCATTCCCCGAAACCTCAGGCCAGGTTACTTCAGTGTTTGAATTTGTGTAATGTTTCTGTTACAGGAAAAATAAATTCTACGATGTAATTATAAACAGATGTTGAACCATCCTGAACAGATCATCATATGGACACTATCCGGCCTAAATGTACGCAAAATCCCCATATACCTCTAATTCACTTTAACCTTGAGAACAATTTTCCAATTTCTGAAAACATGAACAGTAGAGCCTTCTTGTTGAAGTCCTATGCTTTTAAAATGTGAACCAACTATTGAGGGATATGAGAGTATGTAGAGATTACTATGACATTCTTAACACGTTCACCCCTAAAGTCACATTTGAACCTTACCAAATCAATGACTGGGCAAGTCCAGTTTAAATATGTAGGGGTGAATGAGTTAAATAATCTACCACAGAACCAAACAATATCATCACAGACCCAGTTCAAACAAGTTAATTTAAATGTAATTGGCACTATTATGAAATATTAAGCTATTTTTTACAGATGTCTTCTACATAAAACACCTTGAGTTGCATTTTACAGAATTACATTTGTTAGAAATTGTAATATATTAAAGCAATCAAAAATAAACAAAAGAGAAAAATAAAACTTTCACATGTAAAACTAGGGATCTATCCATTTCCATGCCTGAACCTTATTGATGTTGCTTTCCAACAGTGATAAGTTATGCACAGCATAAAAATGAAAGATGAATACCTTACGAAGGAAAATAACTCCAAACCACAAAACCAACCTCAGAGTTCAAAATCTTTTACAGCTATATATAAGTGCAAGGGAGAATACTCTAGTCAATATACAAGTGGAACTCTTCACAAATATATTTGTTCACTGGTACCACTTTCCTTAAAGAATGCATGCATCAGGAAAAAGGAGTCAAAACACAGAAAGTTTGCTTCTTCCCCAAAGTGCAATTTCTACATGGTGGACGTTTTACTACTGGTTATTAGTGAGGTACTAAAGTGGACTTAAGAGTGGCAATAAAATTGGTCAGTTGCATACCTCCTGGCCACTTTATTGGTCAGCTCCATAAACTTGTTGTTATTACTGCCCCTTTTCTTGGCCTCGATTGCATGGAAGCTTTGTCAACTTAACATGTTATTCATTATAAATTTTGAAATTATCTCTTCTTTTTCAAAATGTTTCCAAAATTAACAAAACATTTCATTTATTAACTTGTGATAGTTATTCTGAATCCCAAATTATTCCCTTTTAGTAAGTGATTCTAACATATTTGAAAATTTGCATTTTGAAAAATGTTCATTAATGAATCGTTAAGCTTGTCATATTTTAAGCAACTATAACCCCTGGAAGCTAAAAATCTCACAAAATGTGACCATTATATTAGTTTATTTAATTCAACAGAGAGATCTGGTCAAAATGGACTAAATGACATTTTATTCTGCCTGGTAGTCTGACAAATAACAGAGAACATGGTTCACAATGACCGATGGACTGGTAGCTACATTTGTATGTCCATAAAAGTTGATGAGCGTCTATTTTTTTCAAAGCCTGGTTAGCTTAACCAACTGTTCATTTTTTTTTTAATGAGAATTTTGAGAAATCCTCAACGCTCAACAAATATTTAAGTGTTTCTTGTCTTAGATGTTCATCTAACTTCCAATACAAGAAAAGTAAGTCAAGAATTTCAAATTTTTTAAAAATATACTAGATGAAAGATTTGCTTGGTCTAGCCATTAAAGCTTATGAGGTTAATACTCTTGTCCAGCTGGTCATCAAAATTGACCATGGCAAAATGACATTTTATTTTGAAACCTGTCCAGTGGCTGACCATTAACAGAGAGCACTTGTTCATCTGGTGATTGACCAATCAATACTATGTCCAGTGTACAATGCCATAAATACAGCCAAACTGACCGACCCCAAAACGAACACATATCAGCAAATGGACCTGAATCAACAGAATCAGAGCTATGGTAACAAAATGGCAGACACAACATCAGCAGAATCAGATTGGCATTCATCAGATCGGCAAACTGACCAACAAAGAAGTATGGGCTAGACACACAAGCATGTCAAACTCTAACGAAACCAGTCTCTTTTTCATGATCATGCCTAAACAGAATGAGAAATTTCCATATCAACATTTTACGCTGGACCTGGCTTTCTGAAGTATTATAAAGACAAACAGAAATAATTTTACACATTGAAAATTCATAATTTGCAAAAAAGATTGTAGTTAAATAGTTTTGCTTATGAATTTATTTATCAACCTTAATCAAAGATTAAAAAAAACAATAGCTTCTGCCTTAATTTTTCATTCAGATAGTTATGTACCACATTTTATCATGGTTAGTCCAGAGAACCATAGTCCCTGAAAAGGGGGTAAAATGGGCACATTAACTCATTCACTCCTGAATTTTCATAATGAACTTTTCCAACCTTTGAATTGGAAGAGTTCAAATGTGTCTTCAGGGGTGAATGAGTTAAATTAAACCCTATTTGTATGAAACAAAGATACATTAGCAGGAGTCCCCTATATAAACAACAAACACTGTACAGAAGATGTAGACTGGCTTATGTTAGGTAGGTAAGGCAGGGTGAAGGGTGGGCTTAACATTGAACATGTGTGATATTACACAGGTAAAATAAACACATGTACATACATACAAATGCTTGACCCAACCACAGCCATTCCTAGGCTTAGTCATGACCTGGTCATGATTGACCTTACCTGACCTTCCATTCACAGTAATATAATGAGGTGGTTCAATATCTACTGACCACTGACTCAATATCTACTGACCACCGACTCAATATCAATGACTAACAATTTTTTTAACCTATGTGTATTAAACTTTATTATCGCCCTGGCGCTTATCAATCTAGTAAAAATTAACTCATTAACCCCTGAAATTTCATAATGACCTACCATACGGTATTCCAACTATTGAATTGGAAGAGTTCAAATGTGTCTTCAGGGGTGAATGAGTTCAATTCTTTACAGAACCTGCAAAAACTCTGGAAAAAATACCTAAACAGACATTTTTTGAAGTATTGCAATAAATTAGTTTGAAAGGATGGATCAGAAGTTGCCTGGAGCAGAGAGAGAGTGGGTGTTTTAAAAACTGGGTAGGGTGTTTATTGGATCAAACATGGTACAGAGGATCGGGAACCTTTTTCACAGACCAGGTTCATTCTCAAGCCATCCAGGAGTTTGATCATACACAATGGTCACTTTCAACCGAAAGCAGATTGAAAGCTTAACTGACCACCTGTTACCGATAACAACATTTTTGTATCAGAAGATTACTTCGTGTGAATAATGACAGAATTAGCATGCATGTCAATATGGCCATCTTGTCTGTACTTCATACTGTAGAGTAAATCAATAAACAGCACGAGAAACAAGACATCAGTACTTTTGGCTCCAAACTCATCTATAAACTGTCAACATGCAGACCCAACACAGGCAGCCTTCTGTCAAAGACAGACTGATCACTGTCTGTTGTACACAGTATTCTCATAGTGTTCGAGGAAAATGGAATGTTTTAGAATTTTTTTTTTTTCAATGTTAATCAAAGTGTTCAATGTTGCTAATTTGAAGGCTAAAGTTGGGTCATTACGGACAGAAATAAAAAAAAATATATGACAATTACTTTTTCCATGTTTCCCGGATCCCGGTCCAACTACAGCATGGTTTTTCTTATATACAGTGACCTCCCCTTACCCTCTGTTTGGATATAACTGTAGGACACTTCCATTGCCTAGGCCTAAGGTAGCTTAGTTGCTTACAGCAATAGTATAACAGTCTGAAGTCCAGGGTTCGAATCCCAGTCGAGCCCAACTGAAGTTTTTCATTCAGAACACTATTGTCGATTATTTTGTTTTATTTATTTTCATTATTTTTTATTAAAGTCCAGCAAATGTATGGTTTTCTTTTCAGACAAGATTTATCAAAGCTATAGTCCTGCTGGAAAAAACAGTTTCCAATACCTTGTTACAGTTTTCGTCATTGGTGCGTGAATCCTTAAATTATGTAATTTAAGTACAGCAGAATAAACCTATCTACATACTGAATGTGTATATTTCATTACTAGTATACTTCACCATTTACTTAAACCAAAGGTGAAATGCAAAAGCCTTCTAATACTTTAACAGTTGACAGAGAACTAAATCCCAGCAAGTACAAGTATTTAAATAATCTGCCATAAAATCCCTGCCTAATCTATGTTTTATGTAAACAAGCAATGCACTGGTTCAATGGAGATTACATTGAAACCAAACAAACATGCAGCATTATGCTGAAGATAGAGCCCATATATATACATATATACAATATATCTCCTGTCAGTATGAAATACGTTCATCATTCTGAAAATGAAAGATTTTAATCCCCTCCTCGAGAATCGATATCACTGAAATACTTTTCGAAACAAATTTAATGTACGGTTGTCATATAAAAATAGGTGACATTTATGTGATACAAGGCATGAAAATATTGAAGACCTTTCAAACTTGATGAATCAGTCTTCAGCTGAGAGCAGTCTCGAGACCCAATGTTGCTGACAATGATAGAAACATATACTTCAAACACCTTGCTTCAGGTTAGTCAATATTGGCTTAGTTTGCAGGAAATTTCATTTACATTAATTAACCCATATATAAGTTCATATCATACTTGCAAAATCTGATTTTAATTAGTGCAAGCAATGTATAAATATCCAACACTTGGTCTGAAACTGTCAATATTAAACTGAAATCTCACAACACCTACTGACACAGAAAATCATTTTCAGATTATCATTATTTGTTTAATTTACAGGAATTTTTCATTAAATTAATTAACCCATATAACTTCATATCAAACTTGCTAAATCTAATTTGAATTTGTTCATGCAAGGCATAAATACCCAGCACCTAGTCCGAAACTGTCAATATTAAACTGAAATCTCGCTCACCTACTGACACAGAAAATCAGTTCTAACTATGTAAACATTTAAACAGGGTATATTGTGACGGATTAGGAGCGTACAAATCCTACTGACACATGGAATACCCCCTCCGGGCTTAAGATTAAGGATATGTCCATATTATTTTTAGCAGAGACAAGAAGTTAAGACAAATCCACAACTTCGCTGCTGGGAACACGCTCCACAGGT
The DNA here is from genome assembly GCA_032359455.1 of Chlamys rubida. Classification (NCBI taxonomy): domain Eukaryota; kingdom Metazoa; phylum Mollusca; class Bivalvia; order Pectinida; family Pectinidae; genus Chlamys; species Chlamys rubida. Next base: position 9,218 of record JAUMHH010008680.1, read on the forward strand.
ACATTAAACTAAATTCTAACAGTGCGCTTGTAATACTGTTTAATCTAGTTTAAAATACACTGTATCAAATATACTGTATGCAGCAAATGGATTTTTAAATATCGTTCAGAAATTCAATGGTCTATATATATATACTTACTCGGTACACACCATGTTACTACGGGTATAGAGTCCCCTCCTTCAATACAAATGCTTCGTCAAAGCTTACACGAATGTCTTTATAAAGGTCAATGTGACCTTGGAATGGGTCTCCTAGGGTATCTACACCACCTTATAATCGTCTCAAAATGTACAAACAGTCTACCTTATAATAAACCCTAGGCATGAATGTACACTGTGTACAAGCTCTCTGACAGGAATCTTTCAGGAATGGCCATAAGGTCAAAGACTAGGTCTTTTCACAGCTTTGAAATATATGTATATATGATCTTTAAATTAAATTTGATCGTGTTCCGAGTTTCATTTTTTGCAAAAGTTAAGGTCATATAACAACAGGAAGGGTTTAACTCATTCACCCCTGAAGACACATTTGAACCCTTCCAATTCAAAGGTTGGAATAGTTCATTATGAAACTTCAGGGGTCAATGAGTTAAGGAAGTCCTGAAATATCATGTCTGAATTATCACTCAGTGAGCCTTTTATTAATTTTTTGTCAATGCCAAAGGGGCGTGGCGCAGATCCCCACCATACAGTTTGTACACAAGTATTATGAAACATAATATTTATATAATGACTGTGGGGTGCTGACCTGTATGTGCCACACCCATTTGTTATGAATTAAACATGGTTTTCTTGTACTTAATCAGAAGAAAATTTGAGAAAAAGTATGAATCCCTGCATCTGCTCAATATGTATACCTGGTCATACAAAAATTCATGTTGAACAAAAAACATCTACAATTTACATGTATCATGAGAGTCAAACATGAAGAAAAACCTTAGGGTGACAATGACAAAGCAGGTTTGAAAATGTCAATTTCCAAGAAATTACAAAATCTAGGTAAAAAAAAATAGTGAATTCACATTCCATAATATCAGCATTGCACTTTAACTCATTCACCCCTGAAGACACATTTGAACTCTTCCAATTCATAGGTTGGAAAAGTTCATTATAAAATTACAGGGGTGAATGAGTTAAGACAATAATTCCTAGTATATTTATTTATGGATATACAGATAAAATAGATTGTACAGGTGTAAGATATTATTTGATATACCTGATATGAATGATTTACCTGTTAATACATATGCATTAGTCTTTGCATAAACCCCCTGACTCCCCAAATACACATGTGCACACATACACAGAAAGCTAGCATTCCTTCAAATTTTAGCCTACCATTCCTTTGATGGACCAAAAAACTTTTATTTACTTACAACTATATCAATATTATTTTAACACACAAACATTCTTCCACAAACTACTTTCATTCAAAGCAATGTCAATACAACGTCCTTTAAGTGGAAAGGCAACTATTTATATATATGTAAATCATACACAAATACAATCTTCTAGGTCTTTATATTCAGCACTTTTTTAAATCCCTCGACTCCATATGCCATACATCTAGCAATTTGTATAGAATAAACAAACACAAATCGGGGTTATTTACGAGTTCACAAACCAATAACGGTCAATTGAAGCATGAACTCACACAAAAAGACCCAAACAGGTTTCAGGTCTGGGTGTAAATTATGGTGGAAATTTCCTTTAGACTGTTATCAATCATGAATGGGCAGAGAAGACGCTCTAGTACAAAATACTATGAAACACAAAAAGTTGGAATGTGTATTTATAGGCCAAGGGAAAAAAATCTGTTTCCTACAAATATCATATATGTCCTTTGAAAAACAAGGAAAAATAGCCATGTATCAAATTGCACTTTTGGACTTTGACACTGGACATCGGTGTGGTCAAAATAATTTAACAGATTTTTTTACATTGAAACATTGTCCAAAACTGTCAAAAAGCTGTTACTAGTAATATAACTTTGACCAGAACTTTGTACACTACTTTCAAAAAGATGTTAATATGGACAAAAACATTGCACAAAGCTGTTAAAAACTGTAAATAATCTGGACTGATGACCTTGTTCATTACCATCAAAAAGCTGTGAATACCTTGGAACCAAATTGCAAGGATATTGTACATTACTGTCAAAAACCTGCTGATAATTTGGACCCAAGAACACCTGTTAATAATTTGGACCCGAGAACCGTGTTCATTGCTATCAAAAAAGCTGTCAGTAATTTGAACCCTAGGACCTTGTACAATACTGGCAAAAAGCATAAATTTACTAATTTGGATCCAACAAGTACCTTGAACAAAAAATGTTCACTAGTGTCAAAAAGCTGTTAATAGTTTGAACCCAAGGACCTTGTACAAACTTGGTAAATTTTGAAGATATGTCTTGTATTTCCTACATCATGTTCAATATATTTAGAGTAAAATTTTAATACATTTAGCACTAACACTACATTGATCAATTGTTGAAATTCTCCTGCGTCCATTATAGACCCACCCTCGGATTTCTGAGGATCTCTAGGAAACCGGAGATATCGATGCTGTCCTCCCATTTCCTATTGATTATTGTCCTCAAACGGGGAGATTTACCAACAAATCGAAGGTATTTCCTCTCAAACCATACTATCGTTTTCAGATGACATCATAATCGGCTGTAACTCATTCATACAACTGTTTCAAATAATTTTCTACTGATAGACCCATAATATTATACAAATGACAATCCTTCAAACTGCCCACGAAATTTCGAACAATTTCCAGAAAGAAAATTTGAACATTTTAAACCGTATGCTCCATAATGGTACTAGAACTCAGAATGACAGGAGTTTCAAGTTGACACCTCATTATTTTCGCTGCATAATAAATCATGTAATTTTACAAAACCATCTTGTGCATTCAAATTTAAATCAGACCTTTAAAAGCTTTGAATAACAATTAGATCTTGATCTTCATACGACCCGCACGCACACACCACTGCAGAAAAAATAAACATGCATATAATTTAGCAGACCATGTGACTCCAACATTCGAAATTTCACTAGTGCAAAAATAATACAATATGAATATTAGGGAACCACAATGGCTTCATCTTGATAAGTGTAATGAGTTGGCATGCAGAAAATAATCAACATTAGATAATTATAGAGGTCGCTTACACAATTCGGTATTTCACCACGCGAAATACACAATTGCAAGATAATATCTAGGCAAGTAATGTCAAGAGAGATATTGAGGAACATGCAGTCTCTTTCATTCATATTTTTCCCGATCCTCACAAGAACTAACATCAGTACCGCAGACAACTTAATAATGCTATCCCACAGAGGCGAAAATTATGAAAAGGGGAAAAAAATACCCATGACAGCCGAACGTGTTATTACAGAATTAATTTGATAGAGCTCATGTGTATTGATTAACCAATTCAACTTGGTATCCATCAAAGACAGATTAAAAATAACTTATTCATACATCTGACAAATACCTCAATATCCTCCCCATTCATTAATAATATATCACACCACAGGCAAACAACTTTGGTTAAAAACATTACGATATTCCTAATGATCAGCAGGCCCAGATAAAATTGAACCGAACTCCAATAACTTCCAATATCGTAGTAAAAAATCTAACTGTTACGTTTACCTTTAGAATATCCAGGATTTCGGAGAGAAAAAAACTTTCTATGTTTAAAACATTTACCAGTTTTGGAAATACTCTTCCAATCTTCATTGAATACCAAACTTCAAGTAATGATCATGACCACGATATATCACTTAAATAAAATATACATATATAATCCATATACTGTTTATTATTTCAATAAGATTCTTTAAACGAAAAAGAAGATGAGTTCAGGAATAATTTCTACATTTTTACATAAAATGTCAAAACTATGATTGCATCTTCATAGCAGTAGTACAGAATCTAATTATTTTGGAAATGAGACTGAAAATTGATCAAACCAAACACAACAGGGATCTACCATGTTTATAATCCTGCAGTAAGCCCATGCCTGGTTATGAGCCCACAGTTAGCCCATGCCTGGTTATGAGCCCACAGGTCAATTTTTAAGGGGCCTCAAATTCATTATCTTGTATAATCTATAACTCTGCAATAACCCCATCTCCAGCTTATCCAATACTTATCAGATTTTAGTATTTGTGCAGTACATTTCCCTTGAGAAGATAAAGTAGTTTTTGTTTATTTTATGTACAAGTGTACACAATGGAATCTAGCTGAGGGTACCTATATGTATGCATACAAGATTTTGGAATATACAGGGTTCAGTCTGGACAGGTACTGTACACATTAGGCTTAAATGTTACACATAAATGACAAGTAAAAGTGAATCTTTTATGATAATGAAGTACAAAATTCTAAAGTCTGTGTCACAAAATAAATCCACTCACGAAATCAAATCCTGAATTAATATGAAGTATTCCTATGGTCGATTGCAAAAAGGACGATAAGTTGTGGCATCATCGCTATAATTAGAATAAATTATGGAACGAATGAAGAAGTTTTTGTGCATCGATCCAGTATTTGTGTACATGTTTTTTATGACGCCATCTGTTGTCGGTCCAACATTCCTGATAGTAAGCTTGAAAGCAACACTGCTATAACATCTAAAGTATTCATGATGACACGGTTACAGGTACAGAGCATGGGCAAACATGTATCCTTATAACATCCCCACATTAATAATCCTATTGCAAAGCATTCACATCCTAAAAACAACTATGTTTACATCCTAATAACTGTGTTCATGTCCTAAGAACAATTCTGTGTTCACATGATAATCATAGCCCTGTGTTAACATTATTATAATGATCCTTTGTTCACATCATAATAATAACCCTGTGTTCACATCATAATAATAACCCTGTGTTCACATCATCATAATAACACTGTGTTCACATCATCATAATAACCCTGTGTTCACATAATAATAACCCTGTGTTCACATCATCATAATAACACTGTATGTGTTTACATCATTACAATAACCCTGTGTTCACATAATAATAACCCAGTGTTCACATAATAATAACCCTGTGTTCACATAATAATTAACCATGAGTTCCATTTCAGAAGCTAAATATATGAAGCAAGTCCTGAACTTTCATTTTAAGTCTATAGAGCCTCGCCAAAATTAAAACATCAAAGAATCATTTCATTTTGATATCGAAAAACCTTAAAGAATTGAGGATGTACCTCTGTGTATCTTGCATCTCTTAATCCAGAGACAAGAGCTTTATTAAATATATTGCAGTTTTGATTCCATAAATCGCATGAACAGCATATTTCTGTTGACTACGGTATACATAGAGTATATATATCATAGGCCTAGCTCACACCTACTAAACCACACTATGCCACCTATCTGCCTGAATGCAGTAGAATATGTAGAGGAAATCAATGCATTGCTTTACCCAGACAGTCTTACTCAATCCCCAGTGGCTATAGCCCCCCTTCATCAGTATCCCTATCTATACCCAGCACCATTACATACCATTCCCATTGTACCATTATATGGTACAGACAGACCGGCATATCCTGGCATCTCTGATGAGGAATATACTACCACCTCTATACATAATTACAATGTACATGTAGTACAATAGGAAAAGTTGATAGACTGGTATGTAGTAGCACACGGTTTAGATTAGTACACCCTGGCCCCCGACTCCCTTTCCTATATATCCCTGTTGAATCAATTTTGTATCAGATAACAATAATTTATAAGATTTAACATTTATTTTGGGAAGTTATTTCATATATATAAAGTATGCAAATTGTCTACTTTTTTATTTTCCTATTTGAAATGAAGGTTTCTCTTATCTTTTCTTGTTTTGGCAAGACAGTCAATCGCAAATTAACCATAATTTAATCGTATCATGGATGAACATAATGATCATCACAGTCATAAAGGAATCACTGCTGACAAACAGCTATAAATTCCAGGAAATGAATGTGACTGTGATTGCACAAACTAGTCTGTAAACTGTCACAGTGATTCTGTTTCCCTACCTATTAACAATGTCTTAATAGTTCCAGTAAAAATCTCTAAATAGCAATACCAAATTTCCTGAAGAAATCTGATAGGAAGCTGGAACTGAATATATCTTACACAAGCTGTCCAGTAAAATCTCTGTGCATTCCTGATTACACTGCAGTATAGTCAAGATTTGAAGGGGAAGATGTCATTATTAGATGACAGGGCATTTTTATATTGCATGTCCCGAAAATAATTATAGTACTGTATTTGATGTTATAAGGGTACCGGGTGAGGATAAAGGACAAGTTCAGCACCTTTATTTAAATGTTTTTCCTCATATGAATATTTTAGCTAATTTCCTACAGTGGCAAAGACACACTATTTATCCCAGTTCTAAAGCTATAATCTCTATTAATTAAACAGCATATCATTCTGAAATAATGCATCTGTCACTGTCTAAGCACATAATATTACAGGTCATTTTTTTCATTCAGCACACTAGTAACAGGCATAGTTTAGTAATGGAAGTTGGTTTTGTTAGCTAGACAACTTCCATTACTAAAAGCTGCCTGTGAATTGTAATATTTAAGCATTAAAGTTATATTGTAATAATCCCTTAAGGCATCCTTATCGAGCAGGTGCCTTGATCATTTACAGTACATACATATAAAATGTACATGTACATGTAAGACTAAATGGATACATTTGTAAGCTATGTATGGTGTGCTTAATTTTCTAGAAGTTGTTAACTTTTAACAGCCTGCAACATTCAATAGCAATGTCAATGACATATTCAGAATTATATTTAAATCAAATAGTATATAATAATAATATAAAAGAGAAACACAAAAACAGATATTGTTATATATTGTTAATATACAGGCTTTATCTTCTTTGACTTCCATTCTGAGTCACGTTACGTACATGTTTAATAATACGTTAGTATCTAATCACTTTTGATTCGTTGGAATGTGAGAAGAGGATGCAACCATACTATGTATATCCGTCAGCATATTGTGAATGTGTATCAATGTACCGTAATTGATAACATAATAGATTATCCACACCATATGATTATATGCAAATCAAAGCTAGATAATTAACAGAAATAATTGTTTTGATGTTGAAACATGCCAATATGTGTTTCACTAAAAAGATACAATTTCGGCTAGCTAGTAGAACCAATGAATGAATAATCTTGGCATTATGTCAAAACCATTGTTTACTTTTACCTCATCCACTTGAGGCTAAATATTTCATTATTTTGCAAAGATTGATTCATTAAAAATGGTCAATTATAGGGAACAACCAATAAATTAGTTATTGCGAATCCCACTTGTAAGCAGGTGCCCCCTAATGTTTTAATAATGCCTGGCCCTGTGTGTACAATACACAACGTTGTGTATTGCATTTGGTTCGCATTAACAATAAATGGATGTCCATATAAATAACTGTAATTTGAAGTACGTCTACATCATTTCAAATTCGACATACTGAAATAAAGTAGCATAGACACACAGCCTCTGAATCCGGTGAGAATTCATTTTGACTACTGTTGAAGTCATGCGCAGGCAACACCTTCATCTTTTGAACCAGAAGAACTGTCAAACTATAAAACGTCGATTGACTTCATTTAAAAATAGCAAATCAATGAAAAATACATAAAGCAAGCAGTGCCTACCTTTCAGCCATATCGTTCTTTCTGGAAATGGGGGCTCAGTACCCTTAATAAGGTAAATTATGCGGAAGTTTACATGTCTCTAATACAGGAGCAATTTACAAGGCTGCTCATCCGCCATCTTGTTTTCTCGAGGCGTTGTCACGACAAGCAGCGAAAGATTTACCCCGGTATCAATCAATTATTTTGGTCATATGTACGCAAAACACACTCCAGTTTGTGTTCACCGGGAGATGCTCTTCTTTTAATGTTACTAGAATTAATTAATCACTGCATCTTCACTCCAAAGCTGTTACGCATGCGTACAATAAACATCCGGCTATTCCTCTTGTACTTCCGCAATGGAGTAAACAAAGCAGAAATGTGACAGTAATATTATTTGGGTTTAAATAACATCTAATCTTGGTTCTAGACGACAAAAACAATAGAATATTTGGGTAATTTATTTAACTATATTTACATTTTTATGGAAAGTTTGTTATATTTGATTGTGTGAACGTTTACTGAATGATTCATATTGACCGGTAGCCCCCCCGGATCAGAGAGAAAAAAGATGTGAGCACCAGGAACGATGCTGATTTACATGAATATGAATGGATATACACCAATTTGTAATGTCTAAGTTAAACATCGATACTGTATGAATATATTTAACTTTAGTATTTCGACGCTGATCACTTGCAATTAATGCAGTATAGAAAAGTTTTATTGCAGTAGTGTCGCCCTGGTAAAATACTAGATGCTTCCTACCGACTCGGCCAGGGAGATTTCTCTTAAGCTCATTCGGTAGAGAGTTATAGACTAGTAAGCCAGAGGTCACGGGTTCGACTCCTAGCAGAGGCATTGAGAAAATAATGACTGCTGTTACATTGGTGCCCATGTAGGGACCCGGGTAATATTGACAAATATACTCAGTGATACTTTCACAAGAATCACACTATGACCCCTGGAAAACTCAGGACTAATTATTTCCTGGAGGGGGAGTATGTCACCCTGGTAAAATACTAGCCGCTTCCTACCGACTAGACTAGGGAGAATTTCTCTAAATAGCTCATTTGGTAGAGCATTAGACTAGTAAGCCTGAGGTCCCGTGTTCGACTCCTGGGGAGGCATTGAGAAAATAAAGACCACTGTTACAGTAGTAACTAGTGATCAAGCACCTATGGAAAATGTTAGCAAAATGTACATTTCATCTTTTGTGAGTAAGAAAACATTATCAGAACTTTGTCATAATTAAGCAATACATGTACTTTGGAAATGATATTAGTCATTTTATTCTTCATTCTGAACTACAGTGTAACTATAAATATGTGCCAGTTAACTTTTTCAGAATTCTAGCTGTGTGTTCTAGTTTTAATCATTCACTCTGCACTTATACAAGAAAAAGTATCCACTTGGAGCTTATTTTCCATCTTATGTTAAGAATGGAATGTTGCATTGTTTACAGAAATCACCATGAACTTCGGAGGTCGTGCTAGTGCAGAAAAAAATGATGATGTGGGAAAGGATGAATGGATGGACCGGCTACATAATGTTCACATCACCCGTGCAGACATGAACAATCTGATCATGAACTACCTGGTCACAGGTATAGTAAAACCACTCCTGGTCATGTTCACATGTGTTACCTGGGTTACACTGATATGAAACAGTTCAGGTGGCACAGAAATATTCCACGATAAACCAAGGCACTTTGACCGAACTATATAGGTCGAGCTAAAAAATGCAGTTTCAGAGAATAAATAACAATATATCAAGAATAAAAACACTGAAAATGTATGTGCTTATTTATTGCTATACATTTTACTGTAAGAAAAAGATAGAGGAAAACTTTTGCAAATCACAGTGTAGGTTTTATTTTTTCCAATCTACACGTGTCGAATATTCCTGAGGTCAGCCTCGGTTCAGATCTTGGCCTGTCGTTTTCTTTCAGGTTCAACCATTTTAACTGGTTGAACTGGATACGCGAAAGAGGCCCTGCCCTGTAAATTATAAATTTTGGAGTTCTTAGTGGTCAAAGGGAGATAATTTAATATATAGTATTTGTCAAAGTGGCAAACACTGGACTTTTTTCTTGTCCAGCAAGCTGTTATAGCATTAGATAATATAGTCTCTGGCTGTTTTAGTCGTAACTAATAATAATGCTCCTATTATTTATTACCTAGCTTCTATCCAGGTCTGTCTCCTATATAGATTACAGTAGAGAGTTTCTCTCCAAGTCTTTCTCATTTATCTTACCAAGTTTCTATCCCAGTCTTGTTTATTTCACTGTAAAATTTGTATTCCTTTTGCTGCTGGAATTTATCTAGTGTGCTGTTGAGATTTATAAAGCACAGGTTTGTTAAACTGAACCAGCCCAAAATATCTAGGCACCAATTTGAAAATTCAGTAGCCTAGCCCAAATTTTTATTGTGTTATCTCCCATTCACAGACTCAATTTACAATACAAATTAGTCAATGTGACAGTGTTGTAATATTTTTAATGTTTCTTTTGTAAGGTGTAATGTTGAATCTTTTCTGATGTTGGATTATCATTCATGTGAGTAAAATAAAACAAAAATTATTTAATTTGATGTTTAATTGTTTAAGGATGTCCTGGAGACTATCGCTTGAGTCGGATGAGAAGTAGGAACTATGTAAGTATTCATGGTTCCTATTTTAAATAGGAACCATGAATACTTACATAGATCTTTCTTCTCATCCGACTCAAGCGATAGTTTTCAGGACATCCTTAAACAATTAAACATGATACTGTCTAGGTTTACTGCATCCTCGATACTCAAGGGGTTACGCTCACTTACGTTCCCTGCACCCCTGGAATATGTCATAGCCAAATTAAAGGCACACGGCTAGCTATTTGATTGGGCTTAGGTGGAATAAAACTGACCAATTGCTAGCTAAGCTGATACCTGTCCTGTTAGGCGACCGGGAGATTCTTTTGATGTACGTCAAAGGATCGAACTAGTCTTCTTGTCTCGCAGCAAGGTGGAACACACTGAGCCTTCAATTTTGTAATGACATATTCCAAGGGTGCAGAGAGCGAAAGTGAGTGTATACGTAACCCCTGGATACCGAGGAAAGGTTTACTGAGGAAAAACACTGTACTTGATGTTTTTTTCTTTAAATTTTTTTTTCTTTACCTTTGTATATTCCTATATAATCTTTGATTTATAGAGGGATTTAAGGAAGCTGCAGAGAAGTTCCGAGTGGAGTCTGGAGTACAGCCATCCATTGATCTCGATCAGCTGGATGAAAGAATAAAAATCAGAGAGGCCATCCAGGAAGGAAAAATCCAAGATGCCATATCTCTCGTGAACAATATTCATCCTGAACTATTAGACAATGACAGATACCTGTATTTTCATTTACAGGTGAGTTAATATCAAGATATTTATCAATTATTACAGGTTAAGAATGTAATCAGTAATTTCACTAACTTTCAATAACAATAAATGCAAGTACCAGTTATGCTCAGCTGAAGAAAAATCAATTTACATTTGCTTCGTTGTTCTAGCAGATTGAGAACATTTTTTATCATTAACTTATTTTGATGACATGTTCATTTATATCTCATTTTAAAAAAATCCACTTTTTTACTTTGGGTAGTAGACTGGTGCCCATCTCTAGAATATTGAATTATTTAGAAAAAAAACTAATTATTTTGATTACTTTGATGTTTTGATTCCTAAATTCTCAAACTAGGGGGAGATAAGCTAGTAGTAAAATGCAGTTGGGAAATTCTTCATTCATGTAGTTAAGTTTCTTGGTTGTAGCCATGGGCACGTGATTGCTGTGACAGGCATTGACTGTTATTCTTAGTGTATGATTTTTCAAATTTTTCTTTTCTTGGAGATATTGCAATCAAAATTAAAGGTTTACACAACAAATTTAAATTCATTTTGTTTTCATAAGCAACAACAACTGATTGAGTTGATTCGAGACAAAAACATTGAAGCTGCTTTAGAATATGCCCAAACCCATCTGGCAGAGAGGGGAGAAGAAAACCCAGAGATCTTATCGGAACTGGAAAGAACACTTGCACTTCTTGCATTCGAAAATCCAGAAAATTCACCATTCGGAGAACTTCTTCATCCTTCACAGAGACAGAAGGTTTGTTCTTCATATTTAATTCTGCTGATAATGATCAAGGTATCCTATATTTAGCCCCCCATCAAGACATTGATATTTTACCAGATAAGAGCAGAAAATTGTAGAATCGTGTTGAGTGGCCAATTCAATCTTCAAAGAATCTACTAATCGCTACACTTTCTAATTGCAGGAAAATTTTCATCTTTAGGCTTTAACTCATTCACCCCCGAAATTTCATAATGAACTACTCCAACCTTTGAATTGAAAGAGAGTTCAAATGTGTCTTCAGCTTCTATTTTAAAACGGGGGAAAGTGTTGTGAAAATGCGCTTGTAAAGTGGCCGAGCCGACCTCTCTGTATGGTCGGTGAGCAGGTTGACTCGCCCAAAGGTGATGAGCTGTCATGAGCGACAATATCGAATGTAGTCTACACTTGGTCAAGCCGCGGGCGATATACGGACGTATTTTGCGTACTGTTGGTCTGATCGTAGATTACACTCGCTGTTGCAGGCGAACATTATAATTAACATTAATATAACTTGTAGCTTCTTTCTACAAATTAGTAGTTGTTACCAGTTGATAAGTAGATATAACATACATTTATATTTGTTTTACAGGTAGCGAGTGAATTGAATGCTGCCATTTTAGAAGTGGACGCTACACCTAAGTTAGCTAATTTACTCAAACTGTTGCTATGGTCACAAGAGGAACTGGACAAGAAAAAAGTGAAATATCCAAAAATGACAGACTTTTCAAAAGGAACAATCGAAGAACCAAAAGGACAGAAAACAGAGTGAATCTCGATTAGATCTCCATACTCTTGTGTATATGAATACACACAATTTCTAAAACAAAATGTCAGTATTTTGCAATATGGAAGTACATGTATTTCCGATTCTGACAGTTACATGAGAAATGAAATCAAACATCTTATGAAGATGTCATCAAGCACATGAAAAAAGGAGATATCTCTGAAATGGTTCAATTTCACAAATTCTGATTCATATGCTCATTCACAAAACTCCAAAGGTTGTGCTCTCTTCCTTAAAAAGAAGATATTTTATATCAAGAGCATAACCCTTGAATTTTGAAGATGTCTTAAGATTATTAAGGTGAAAACACAAAAATAACTGTTTTGGAAATTTATTATTGCGGAAACAATTGGAGCCTAATAGGTTACCTACCTTACAAAATTACTACCCACTGGATGAAATGCCACTCAGCGCCCTTGACATTCAGCAATTTCACGAGTCAAATCACCTTTTTCCTGAAATCTGAAAGGCCAAAAACAGATGTCAAATAGACTTTTCCTTAATTTAAACCCAAGAGTAAAAGGTCATTTTTGGGAGACAAAAACACACTCTCTGACAAGGTCTGCTGAGAGTCTTGCCACTATCTGGCTATAAAAAGGCACTACTTACTAGCTAAGGTACTGCTTCCCACTGACTGTCCAGTCTACACATACATTCTGATGGTGCGTACATGAACATGTTTAGGGCTTCAGTTTCACAAATGTTTCTTAACTTAAGGATCCTCGCACCACTGCCAAAAACTGTAACTTAGTCATGGAAACTTTGTTTTCTTCAGACATGAGTATAGCCTTGACAAAATATTTCTGAAAAGAAAATCAAACCTTGCGGGACTTTGATGAGAAATATTAAAGCTGAAGTAAACAAAATAGATCAGCAAGTGTTTTTAGTGGGAAAATAATGTAGTGGGGATAGATTGGAATTTGAACACTGGACTTCAGGTTGTTATACAGTCGCTCTAACCAATTGAGGTACCTGTCAAGGAAGGGTCCTTGCCCAACTGTGTTACAATTACATCCAAATGGATGTTAAAGGGAGGTTACTCTATATATGCAAAAGATCACAGGGACAGAGATCCTTAAGGAAATTTCATGACTTAAGGTTTTCAATAAAGAAGTAATGTTGAAATTAAGGGAAAACATATATTGAAGGAGTATTCCTTAACTTAATAAATGCTTTTTTGTATTTTTTTTTTTTAAATTTGAAATTATGAAAAGTTTGTAAACTTGGGTTCAGGTTCATTGTTTATGAAACATATTTCAAACATGTTTGATATTGTTTTCATAATTGTACTTTAAATGACTTGCCTTTCTATGGGGTTGACCATCATTTAGACCCATGTATGGCATGGCACATATGTAGATAGACCATTTTAACACGTGTTCAAAATATAGACAGTGTTTGATATACATGTATGAGACTTCAGTCTATAAATAGATAAGTAGACTTAAGATCCTGATTTATACAAGTTTGAGTAACCCATATACGACAAGTGAGAAAAATCATGTTTTTTCTTCATAATTAGAAGAAACTGCATTCAAAATGCTTTAATCAATTTTTTCGTTTGATGGGGTTTTCAATACATTAGGACTAGATCATATATTTGAGTTGAACTCATTCATCCCTTAAATTTCATAATGAACTATTCCAACCTTTGAATCGGAAAAGTTCACATTTGTTTTCAGGGGTAAATGAGTTAATAAATGATTCGGGTTGATCAAAACTTCATAAGGTAACTTACAGTCTGTAGTCATTTGTATAATGTAGATGTCTAGAGGTCAACTTGTACACATTGATGAATATTCTATTTCAAATTCCTGGTAAGCTGTGTAAGAAAATATTTTAGTTTGTTGTTCAATTCAGATCTATATCTCATGATGAAATGGTTGCAATATGTATTCTCTTTGTGATATAAAAGTGTGTTAATTTACGTTTCTTATGCTTAAATAAACATTTACCGGTATGTAGCTTTTAGTGTAAAATATATCAGAAGCCGCCGCGGCCGAATGGTTTAGGCATCTGACCATCTACGATCACTAGCCCTCCACCACAGGGTCGCGGGTTAGATGCCAACAGTACATGGGGCAGTCGCCAGGTACCGGCCACAAGTCGGTGGTTTTTCTCCAGGTACTCCGGCTTTCCTCCAACAACCAAAACCTGGCACATCCTTAAATGACCATAGCTGTTTATGCTGTTCATAGGGTGTAAAACAAAAACAAACCAAAACTCTGAGAAATATTGCAAATGTTCAAGTACCTATTCAGGGTCTTAGGCTCCTTAGGCTTCTGTGTTGTCAACGTTCTTGGCTACAGTAAAATCCTAACTATAAGCACAGCAAATAAGTTTGATAGTTAACAGAGACACCTTATACTAGTCAACCCTGAAATTTATATTTTACTGTGAAAACACTTATTTTTGTTGGGTTTTTAATTTCATAGATCTTGTGAGTAATCTTCATCCACAAATTCAGAGGTCCATGAAGTAATTACAAGTTTGACTTAAAGCAATTCTCCGTGTTAGTGGGTACTTGTAATCCACAAAATGGCAGTTTTTCAAAAAACCATGAAATTTGGACCCCTCAAAAATGTCTGATGTCAAAGTAACTGAATGTTTCAAAAATGTGAAACAATGAACGAAAACTTCCTGTGAATGTTTTATGTAACACAGTAACTATTTTTCTGTACAGGCCCCTGTGATCTGTTAATCTACACAGGCCCCTGTAGTTCTGTATATCTACTGTTCAGTGTGACCCGAGGCTTATATTATTCACACAGTTGCCTGTGATTCATAGGCCAATAAATACAGAATGTGTTAATTGGCCTATGAAACCCTGGCAGTTGTAGATAGACAAAATACACCTCTTTGTAGGATTGTTTTGTATCAACTTGTGCCTGACTTTGGTATACAAAAAATGACACAGCTTACATATATTACAGGTGTATAGTTGGAACTTTTTAGGGCAAATAGTTTTTTGGGTTTTTTTTTCAATTTTTAAGAAGACATTTATTGTGGAATACAGTTTAGCTTGATGTGCTTTAAACTTGTCAAAATATTTGCATATTGTAGGGGGTAAGAAAAAGTATTTGTCTAATTTGAATGCATTACTGTTATTTATGATTGTATCAATAGCTATTGTATTGAGTTGCCTTGTAGAAATTATTGCATCATGGGTTAAAAACTTGTATCAAACCTATTTCGTTATGCAGCGTATATTTGATTTGTAAATATTGTCATTTCATCTGAATTGAAATAAAATTGTCATGTTCATGTAAAGAAGCTATTTTTTTTTTTATTTTTTTTTTATGCATAAATGAACACAATTCATTATCGACAAATTGTGAAATAAATATTCCAGCATTATTGACTATGTGAAAGTGTCCACACTTAGACAGCTTGAGATGGCTAAAATGTGAGATTTTACATTTTACATCACCCAGTGAGTAGCTTTGGTTCTCTGTAACTACATGGAGATAATACAGTGAAACCACACCTGAAGACCACCTCAAAATAACGGCTACCCTGCTAATGCTGGCACTTGTTTTCAGTCCCATTTTTATGGGCGCGGCGTCCATCGTCCGGCGTCAATATTTTGCTTTAAACAACTTCTTTTCAATAACCAAAATGCCCAGGGTGATGATATTTGGCCAGTAGCATGCTTGGGTGGAAGGCTACCAAGTTTGTTCAAATGAATGACCTTCAATTATATTCAAGGTCACAGGGGTCAATTGTCTTAAAAAACTTTTAAACAACTTCTTCTCAATAACCGAAATGCCCAGGGTGATGATATTTGGCCAGTAACATGCTGGGGTGAAGGGCTACCAAGTTTGTTCAAATGAATGACCTTCACCCATATTCACGGTCACAGGGGTCAAATA
>JAUMHH010008681.1:0-11034 GCA_032359455.1 Chlamys rubida
GTTGTGCACCGGCATTTTAATTTGGGATTTCGACCCTTTTTGATGGAGTTATGCCCCTTTGTGCGAAATACTTGTTTTATTTAGATAAGCAAAAGCATAGGCCCCAAACCTCTTAGTTATACAGTGGAGAGCTTATCCGACTGGTTCCTAGAATTGGAGGAGACATGTATTAAATCTTTATATTAGAGGAGATATCTGCATTACATTTTTCAGCAAAACTCGTTCATATGGGCTAATAACTTTTGGTTTGCAAGTATGTTTTGGCATCGAGAGGGAGTACAGGAAGTATTTGAGTGACCTATATACTTTAATAAGTGTACAACTCAGCCAATAAAGAAATCATTACTGGTGGGAGACTATATTGCTTTGCATTAGTAAGCCTTTAGCTTACAGTTCTAGTCATTACAATTATCAGTTGCAGATAGAGACACCTGTTATATTGGATATTAATGTCTGTTTTTACCATTTTGAAAAAATAAAGTGAAATTCAAATATTTTGTTTATCTTATCCTTCTGCAGCCTGTGGATGTGATTGATGATGAAGAGATACCAAATCCTGTGCATTTACACTTGTCCTCGGCGAATGTTGACCGCCAGGGCGTGTATCTATTGGATGCCTATGACATGATGTACTTATATGTGGGCAGTGCCACCAGCAACCAGTTTTGTCAGGATGTGTTCAATGCACCCAACTATCAGGCCATCACGGATGGATTGGTATGTAGACCTCGCTCACAAGATCCTGTTTCTTTTCAAGTGTGAAATATGTAAAGAATAGTTCCAAGATTCATAGAAGGAAAGCTGTGGTTTTTACAAACATTAGGAACATTTTGTATGTTAGTCTGTAATAATAGTTTCTGTTGGAGTTTGTGATATAGTTGTATCAAGATAAATTTGGAACTTTTAGGATTTAGGCTACACAACCTCGAAAGTAAGATTTTATATGCAGATAAACTAGAAATTTAAATATATGTAGACTAGAAGAGATAACATGTCATTTTTTTGTCTCATTTACAGATTGATTTACCCGAATTAGATAATCCTGTGTCAGAAAAACTGCGCAACTTTGTAAGCTTTTTAATGGACAGAAGACCTGGAGGCTGTAGTTTCCTAGTCATCAAGTAAGTTGGATTACAAGTTTCAATGTTATTAGCTAGCAAAATATTTTGGATTAAATTAATTAAAAATGTTATAAATCCGTGTGTATCTTTATTAAGATATGTCTGTTTTTAATTTCAACCCAATGCAATTTAACGAAGTATTTAAATATCTGAAAAGTCTTGTTAAATTTTGATGAAAGTTTCAGAAGAGAAATAATCCTGTACATACTTTAAAATCTTTTTTGATATCTCAATTTCAGAGAAGAAAGTAAAAACCGCCTGACATTCTTTGGATACATGGTTGAGGACAGAACCGAGTCCACCATGTCGTACTATGAGTTCCTACAGCACATACAGAAGCAAGTGAAAAGTTGACGACGGCCATGAGCTTTTAGAACGTATTTAACAAAGGCATTGAGGCAGTGCTGGACTATATTGAATAGACAGACACAATAATGGACAGTGACACACCTGATCATTGTGATACTAGATAGAGAAGACAGTTGTTGCCCTACAGCTGTAGTGGGACTTGATATCTAATTGGTCCCTGTGATAAATAACATGATAGACTGGATCTTTGGCAAGGCTTCCAGAGTTACGAGGAATTCTACGTGAGGTTCTCATCACTAATTGAGAAATCAGAGTATTGCATTCAAATTTTAATGAATAGCCTGTGATAGATACAGATTGAATTAAAGATGTATTATCAACGCAAACAGTATAATGATAGTAGACCAATGACATGACAATATAATTTATGAATATTTTGAAAGAAGCACCTGTATAACTATGAGTATGAAACATGTGATACTGGTTCTTGCATGAACACATTAGGCAGATTTTATACTGCATGCTATTGAACCCAGATGATGATATAATTCTGTTATTCATAACTTAGGTATATAAATGATTTTATTTAAATCACAAATAAATGCATACTGAAGAATGAAATGGACTTGATTGATGTTTAAAATTAGTATGCCCAGATTAATCAGGTGACTGTTTTGAGAAAGTGTTTAATATTGTTCCAATAATTATAGAAACAACAGTAGGTCGGCCATCAGAGGCAACATTATATTATTGTAGGTCATACAAAGGTCATCGCTTATTGTACACAGACCATTAAACTTAAAGTATTACAGGGCAGCATCTGAAATAAGTTTCAGTGTTGTATTTCTTCCAGTGGTTCAGAATTGAAAAAAAATTTATACATGTATCATACAACATATCACCAGCACCTCTCTTGAACCTATGAGGATGGTCTTGTAATAAACTGTTGCAATATTGTCTGTTCATTGGAATTTTCAAATGTCAAAATAATTTTATGGTATCGACATCAGTGTTGTCAATTTTGTGAAAGTGATACATGTTCAGGGTAAGACAGGTATGTATCTGGAAGGATCACTAATCAGATTCACGCTTGATCCAGGTATGGTTTTCTCTTGTCATCGAGATCAAATCCACCTACTCTCCAAAACTCTTGGTGACTGTAATTACCCTTGACAAAATGCCAAGCCATGGAATGTCATAATCTAGTCAGTGACTAAAGAATGAAAGGTTTTCGTCACCAATAGGCATCATTTAGTATAATTTCCAGTCATTTAAAGCATAATAATCATCAAATTCATTTCATTCGAAGTTGAGTTTCCCTTTTGCATGCTTCACAATAGTTATAAATACCTGTCCATGTACAAATTTCCAACAAAGGAATGTGTTTTGTATAAAAATTCTAAACTTTGACATTTAATTTCAAGCTTAATATTTCTTTTGAAGCATTACACAATACTGCCACTATCGTAGAAATGTTTTCATCAATCTAGAAGTAGTGCCAAATGGTAAATATTGTTTTCTTATTAAGTTACTTTTGTCACACAGCTCACCATTATACTTCTGTCTATCTTTGTTGTTAAATATTAATTTTTCCGTTAAACTTGGTATTTAGTGCAATGGACTTACCTTTAATTTATTTCGTCATTGGTGCATACAAATTAATTATATACCAATTGTAATGGTTACAGATAATGTAAGCATATTTTAAAATTTTAACATATTTATAGAAAAGGAAAAAGTTTTAACGGTCAGCCATTTGTTTGAAAAATTAAATGGCCGGGCAGTGAATTATTGTTGAGGACATCCAGCTGGGTTTCCTTGTAAGCAAGAACATTATCTTCACGCTGGGTTGGAGTACTAACTTCATGCTGCATAAAGAATTTGTATGTGAAAACTAGTATTTATTAGCAAGATGTACTGTAGATACCTTCCTTACATTTCCAATGATCTGAATAACTGGTGCATGTTCTTTATTCCAAAACTTGTCCAATTAGGGTTCTATTTATAAGTCTTTCCATTGGTGTTGTATTTATA
Source organism: Chlamys rubida (assembly GCA_032359455.1). NCBI lineage: Eukaryota > Metazoa > Mollusca > Bivalvia > Pectinida > Pectinidae > Chlamys > Chlamys rubida. The sequence goes on from JAUMHH010008681.1 coordinate 3,465, forward strand.
ATGTGAAAATGTCACTATTTACTTCAAATACAAAAATGGGTTCAGAGGTCTAGGATCGATAGGCATGTATAAACAAACATTCTAAGAAATAATGAGATGGGTAGAATTTGATTAAAACATTGTGTCTACACCTCAAAGAAGTTTTCCCTTTAATTTAAATATTGTAATATGTAACTGACCATCCGACACCATGATGTTGATACGTATAGAATGTAGTGGACCAGTTGTTACTTGTCACCACAAATTCCCTCACAAAGGTCTACTAGTACTTCTACTGTTTGTATTTTTGTGTGTAGTTTTGCTCAACTTCTCAATGTTCTTAGGACATTGGTTGTTCTAGTCCCTACCTAACCAGACATGATTATCATCTCGCAGTTGAAATATGTCTCAAGCCAGTTCCTTTTCTAAACAAAAACATGTCCCAACTTAAATTCAGTGTCCCCATATATTGTTGCATTATTCATCCGATGATTTCAACATATCATTAATGGACTTCATCTTAAATAATTGATAATAAAGGTAATAAGGACTGCTAATAAACTGATGATAATTGACAAATTTTATTGAAAATATAGTATTTGAGCATATATAGAGCATATATGTTAGTTCTATCAATGTCTGAAACACAAAATTATGTTCTTTTAAACAGATTTAATTACAAAATCAATTGATTTGTTCTTCATTTCATGATGTACAAGTCAGACATGATGTAATCATGTCACCATTCCTAATGGTCTATGTCATACGACTTCAGCGAAAAAGCCATAATAGCACTGTAGGGGTGGAGGAGCTTAATCAGATGATACATTGATAATGATAACATTATGCAATATCACATTACTCATTCTCGTGGCATTACTCAATCTCAAATGAAATTAAACAGTATCGCAGGTTTTCAGTTCCTTCATACGTGCAGTGAACCAAGATTGTATTTTGTATCGAGCATTTTTTTGTACAGTGGTTAAGATTGCTAACAATATAAACGCCACTGAAAGTAACTTAATTTGTGAAGTGAGAAAGGGTGAAGCTTGTTGAAATTATTTGTATACAATGTATATATAATTTTATTTATGTATCAAGAGTTTTTTATTTGAAGTCACTGTAAAATGAGAATGGTGCTTATACTGAAGTGTGTAAAAGTGTTTGTGGTCGATTTTGATTGTTTATTTTCCCCTTGGAATTATTTGTAAATATTCCATTATAATATAATGAAATATCACCGCCTTTGACCATTTTGGCAAAGCTTAACACGTGAGAATCGAGTGTATTTTGGACATACGCAAGAGTTGTTCATCTTTCCTATCCCATGCCTGTAACGGCTACTGAGGGACAAGTTGTGATATGAACACTCAAAAACAATAATAAAATCATCAACAGATCTAGATCATAGTTTTGTTTTAGTTATTTGAATATTTTGTTGTCAGTGTTGACAAGAGTTCTGTCCTGGCTCTGAGATCATTCAACAAATTAGATGCAAGTTGAAATACAAATATTGTTTCTTTTTTCAGTGCTGTATCGGATTGTGATTCAGATATTCAAGTCTTCATCCACATTTTGTTTACATGTACAATTGTTTTACAATTTTGACCCATTTCTATGATAAATAGACTTGAGCTTAATCTGTTTCATGATTTTTGTGTGCCAGAGGGAAAAAGACACGAGTCACTTTAATTTGGGAAATATTCTAACACCAGTTGATAAAATATTTTGAAACTGAAATTGATGAACTTCGCAAAAAGTAAGAGTCAACACTGAAAAACTGAACATGAACTACTAAACTAGTTCTTTTATACTTGATTTTCTAAAGCAATGATTCCATTCATAAATATATTGTCATATTTATATTGAGTGGTATCTTGTTGAAGGTTTGGTTTGAGAAGGTTTTCAAATTAGACAAACTTTGGACAAATTATACCCCATAACAGCAGAAAGGAAGGAAAACAAAACTGCAGATACAACTTTTTATTTTATTTGTGAAGTTGATTGCTCATTCTTGCAATGTGATCTCCTCTGTCCAAGAATGATGATATGTAACAGAACCCGGTTATAACAAAAACAATTTGCCCTGCCAAACGTTCACCCTCTGGATTGACTTTAACAGAAGAGAATAAAAAGGGGTGAAGCATAAGATTTCTTCTTTACAGAGTAATGGTCGTCATTGCTTCATTTAACAACAAAATTTTGCTCTTTTCTGTATTGAATCCGGCCTTTTTATGATCAATGAATTTCAATGCTGTAGTGCGGCTTGGTTTGGTAGTTTGTGAGGGTTAGTTATGCCTTGGTCATTACATCGAAGCAGTACTGTTAGAGCATCCCTGTGTTTGGAAAGCACTTCCTCCGAAAGGGTTTCCATCACCTTTGAAACAAGGAATACATTTATATTACACAAAGAATGTTCATAATGAATAATTTTTGGTAAGCTTGACATGATATGCATGCAAATACTTTTGATTTTTCACTGATTTTATTCTGTTAGGAATGATCTATTCTTTGAAACAAGTGATACACTAAATAATATCTACATGGAATAATATCTGTTTCCAATCGGGGAATCAATTACCACGAACTATGACTTCACATTGGACGATGTTGTCCCAAAGCATTGTTACTTGACATCAGAATTAGAAAATTAACCAATGAAACCCAACGCCAGGGTGGTAACCAAAAATGTTTACCTAGCAGGTTTATCTAAAAAGCCGGGAGTGAAGAAACCTAGTGGTTGTGGGAGAATTTAATGTAAACTGTAGAAGAAATTTTCCCTCCAATTATGTACCTTTTTGGTAAGGTCCTGTAGATTGTGTCTGATCATCGGGCTGAGGTTTGTCAAATCCTGATGCAGTAAAAAGTTCAGTAGTGTAGACACCAGCTGTGAGGATGGCCCCTGACCTGACACCGACTTTGAGGACAGCCCCTGAGCAGACATCTGCTGTGAGGATGTGACCTGTTCCGACACCAGTTGTGAGTGTGTCCCTTGCCCAGACACCAGCTGTGAGGAGATGCCCTTCCCATACAACACCTTAGGATTAAATGCATTACCTTACTCATTTGTTATGGCAAAATATTGTGATTAAATAGAGATCATTTTATTATTTTGATATCATACCTCCCATCAGCCTGAGAGTAGCAATATCGGACATAGGGGCGGAAGGCCGATAACTGGGGCTGATAAGGGGTATGATATCTAATTGGTTATACATATGTAATTAAACTGTTTATCCAATATCTGTTAAACATGACAAATCAAGTAAAATATTCACTATTTCCTATCATAACGCACACATTTCCATCAATCCCTGTCTGATTTAGCTTTTCTCTGTGCTCCGATTCTACACAGATCTACTTAGCATTTTCACAAAACATTTCATTTATTCCTTTTTCCAGCATTCTCTATCAAATCTTCTAATTCTAATATCAGTAATGAATCTTCTCTCTACAGCCGCCTGACATCATGCAAATTGTGTAAAATTTGAAATGACAGTGATGCAATTTCCGGATTCAGTTTGGACCGGCTTCTGACATTTTCATTATACAAAACATAGGTAGTAGGATTCTGAACAGAGGGGGTAAATAAGAAACTTTGTACCTGGGGTGCATTATGAGGAACTTTAACACATGGCTGATGCAAGGCCATATCATGAAAGTTTAGAAAGTATCACATATGTGATATTACTTGTGAGTAGATGGACTACTGAATACTGACCTGCTGTACCAGTAGTATGGTACTGTGCAGACTTTCCTCATCACCAGGGTTGTTGTAGGTCTGTAACATCACCTCCAACATTAAGGAGTTCCATGGATGAGTCCTTAGGTGCATTTCTAAAGTTGTAAAGCAACACACTTAATTTTTGATAAGCACCCTCAGAACTGGATTCAAAAACATCTCTCCTCTTCTTAGCAATATGAACATTTGTTTGGAACTTATTTGACTGTTGAAAACTGATTAACTCATCAGCGATATCCTAATTATGTACTAGAAAAAGTGTTAAGAAAGACACAGAATTGGGAATTGAGGCTGAGCAGACATGCCCCCACCCTAATAAAATGGCAGGGGAATCTATAACACAAGATTTGGGGATTTTACAATGTTTTTATTATTTGTAATGTAATTCCAGATATACCATCAGTACATATGTCTAAATTACATCTTCAATTAAAGTATTTTAAAGAAGAGGCTAATTATATCTTCTCAAATTATTGATTGTATGGTTGGGAGGCTATCACCAGCCCTGAGATAACTTTACCTAAAGTAGGATCAACAGTATGGAGGTAACGCAAGATGGACTGTATACACTGGACGGAACCAGTCTTGGCCTCGACCAACTCCTACAACAGACGACCAGGAACACCAGGATAAGTACAACATACATCATCTCATTACAACACTGCCAAATTTATCAGTGACGTAACATGTTCTGTGTAAACGACACTTGTGTCTAACTTTTCAATTTCCATCCCTGAATGTCCAATAAACACTCAGATATTCAATACTGTTTATAAAAGTAAAACTTGGCTGAACCAGGTTCAATGTTTTTATTTGGAATTGATAGGTAGGTATTTGTACTACAGAGATTTAATTTATATAACCTGGTACAAACTTATACAATCTGGCCAAAGTGAATTGTTCTGGTTTATTCAACAGTCTGGATAATGCTGAATTCCATTTCAAGAGGTGAAATTGTAGTCAAATACATTAATAATCATCAAATTTCTATACGTTAATCCTCATCATATTGGCCCCTGACCTGTAGCACAAGCTGCTGAAGATGGAGGTAGACCTCACGGATCTCGCGGCATGTGAAGGGACATGCAGGGTGTGGTGGGTAGCGCTGTGTGTGGGCCAGAACCAGCACACTGCTGCTGAAGTGGTACCGGAACAGGACACACAGGAGGTCCAGTCGGGTGAGTAGGAGCGCAGGGTGGTCAGTGTCCAGGTACTGGCTGACTGGCAAAAAGTCCATCTTCATGGGCCGGGTACACTGTAATGTTGCCACACAGGGTCAGACCATTCTAAATTCTTCACACATTGGCAGACAAAGCATACTTGTACTGAACATGTAAAACTAGTGAAGGTATTAACTTACAGAACAAATTGAACATACAGTACAGGAAAATACCTCCTTTCAGTCAGGTGAGTCTTCAAATGGTAATATTTTACCTCAACCAAAGTCCATAATTGGTATTAAATTTTTTAAAAAGTTCATAATTGATAAATAAAAAAGTCCATAACTGGTAAATACCTGATGTTGTGGCAGGCTAGATGTATAGTGTACCATTTCCACCACGACACTGATAGCCACAGAGGCGAGATTAGGGTTAGAGCTGGCACACAGGTTCTCTAACCTACCCAACATGTCTTCATTCTGTATCACCAAGGACAATACTGAAACAATAATAAAAACATCACTGAATTGTCAAAAGGACAGTACTGATACAAAAAGTTGACAACATTGATAGACCAAACATCTCTTGACCAACAAAACAAAATAAAATGTTTCTTTGCAAGGGGAGATAACTCCTCTAATCCTATTTCTGTTGCACAAATCTCCCTAAGAACAGTCTGCAAGTCCAACCCAGACAGTATCCTGACAAGGAAAGGTGATCATCAAAGTTTACATGGACAGTCAAAGTAAAGTAAAATACTTCTAATAATCTGAACTTTTTTGATACCTTCAACAAGATTTAACTTTTTTTTTTACAATGGAAATAAAAGGATTGAACCAATCACTTTTTGTTAAAGAGGTTTAATTATCAATGACACATTCATTCCATTACATAATGGGGGTGTATCATTCTGTCGACCAATATATAGTCATACAACAGACAACTATTGAAAACTGAAGATGCCATCACTTTGTGCGTAACATACTGCTATTTAATTTTCCTTACGTGAGTAACATACTGCTATTTAATTTTTCTTACGTGAGTAACATACTGCCATTTGTAACCACTGACATATTTTGCAACCATGTTAATCTGCTATTTTCACAGTATAATGAATAAAAAAAAATATGTAAATTCAACACAACAATGAATATTTCAAAACAAGTAAAAATTCAGACCAAACGATTTCCAAATTAAACAATGAAAAAAAAACTTGTATTTATTTTTAATCTAAATTAAATATAGAAATTGCACAGCACAGAATCAAAGCCTTTTATGTCCTTTACTTGTAATTCAGATCAATATTGGCCTGAGGGTCTTCAGTGAATACCAGTTTCTGTAGTGTTAAACATTTGAAATTACAATTGCTTTGGGGGGCCTTCCTCATGAGAGGATTTTAATCTTTGATAGACTTAGTTAAACATTTGAATAGCTCGGTAGATTGGAAAAAGCAGCGTAATTGTCAAATTCAGAACGGAACAAACATTGCCTAATGACGAGAGTTGGTAGCCAAACATTGGATTCTACCAGAATATCTGGTGGGAATTTTGTTTAGGAAATAGATTTTTAAATATAGTGTACATACATTTCATCATTTTTGAAAGCATGATACAACAGAAACAGGTACACAGTCTTGGTTTCCATCCTCAGAGACACTTGTGAGACAATTCTTGGTAGATCTTGAAGTCTATCTGCAATGAAACCAAATAGCCAATCAATATGAGTGGAAAGTACTATGTATTTGGTATAAACCTGTGGTTTATTCAATAGCTTGGTGCCCTCTAGCACTTTACAGTATACTGTGATATTTAAGTCTGTATGGATACCTACACTGTATGGAATAATGTATACCAGGAATTTTTCACCTTAGTTCCTCATTTTTTAAAAAACTTTTTGATCAATCATAATGGGGACATTTTTATCATGACAGTAAACATTTATACACAGTATGCCATCTGTAGAAATTATATGCGAAGGGCAAGATTGCGAATTCAGATTTTACCCACAGGTACCCAAAATGTATGGGATAGTCTTAAGAGATAGTGTATATGTATGGAAAATTAATCCTTACAGGGAGCATACGGAAGCATACACAGTATGGAAAGTCCTGAGCATATAGTTAACTACTCATTACAAAATAGTCCTGAGAAGGAGCTTATGGGTACATACATATACACTGATTGGAACAACCCTGACAGGGAGCAAATGGGTACCTACACTGTATGCCCTCCAGGGTTTCCGAGGTCCAGACTGGAAAGGGGTGTACTGAGGGGCTGTCCCTGTCATGTAACACCTGACACATCACCAGTAAACAGTCAGCTACCATACTCCTACTCGTCCTGGTTACACTACAACACAGTGACATCATGTAACACCTGACACATCACCAGTAAACAGTCAGCTACCATACTCCTACTCGTCCTGGTCACACTACAACACAGTGACATCATGTAACACCTGACACATCACCAGTAAACAGTCAGCTACCATACTCCTACTCGTCCTGGTCACACTACAACACAGTGACATCATGTAACACCTGACACATCACCAGTAAACAGTCAGCTACCATACTCCTACTCGTCCTGGTCACACTACAACACAGTGACATCCACAGTGACATCATGTAACACCTGACACATCACCAGTAAACAGTCAGCTACCATACTCCTACTCGTCCTGGTCACAC
>JAUMHH010008692.1:0-11207 GCA_032359455.1 Chlamys rubida
TGACAGCTATTTATATTTGGTGTTGTAGATGAGAGATTCTCCCTGCTAACTGTGAGGGAGGTTTGACAGCTATTTATGTTTGGTGTTGTAGATGAGAGATTCGCCCTGCTAACTGTGAGGGAGGTTTGACAGCTATTTATGTTTGGTGTTGTAGATGTACACATATGTATTTGTATTGTCAATATCCTGTTTAACCAAACTTTCGTGAAGAGGTGGGAGAAACAGAATCAGTCATTATGTCGATATGTGGGATATAGAAATTCTACCCTTGGGTGCAGAATTTAGTGTCGAAACCTTAGTAAAGTTTTGGTTCTGACTCAAATTCTATCCCCCATCCCCCTAGGGTAGAACATCCATAACCCTCATACCTACATTAGGTAGACTCTATTAATCATACCAATGGCTATATTGGCAGTTATCAAAGGTGTATATTAACCGATCAAACCAGTATCTATACTCTTCAGCTGATGTTGTTTACTTACTCTGAGGTAATGGTGGACATCCACACTGTGTCCTCCACAAACGCATCTTCTGTGTCGACGGTGGCGTAACCCTGGACCATCTCCACAGCAACCGCCTCCACGTCCATAGCCTGGAACGATTCCACCAGGGCAGGCTTTGTCGACTGGGTGGACACCAGGGCCACCTGTGTCCGCTTCTCTGTCGTCATGACAACCCATAAATGCTGAATACCAATATCAATGGTTCCAGGGGCTGACAGGAAAACAGGTACTGCACACTTCATCTAACAGGTAGAAATCAACAGTCAATAGCAGAAAAAAACATGAGAAGGAATGCTTATCATTTTTTTTTACTTAACTATTTCATCATTGGCAACGAATAATCATAGACTTTTATATAAGCTTAGTCAATGTTTCATATCTTAAAATGTATACTAGGTCATTTCACCGTCAGGCCTGTTTTGTCGGTATGATATATGAATATGTAAACTCATTATGAACATGAAAATTTCTTATGCCAGTTCAATTTTAAAATCATTATTGCACCACTTTGTATTTGGCGAGGTGATTAACAATCAAGCTTATAGAGTAGTTAGACGTATGGCGTTGTTAGAAGTATGGAGTAGTTAGACGTATGGCGTTGTTAGACGTATGGAGTAGTTAGACGTATGGAGTAGTTAGACGTATGGAGTAGTTAGACGACGTATGGAGTAGTTAGACGTATGGAGTAGTTAGACGTATGGCGTTGCGCGTGAAATCCATGTAACCAAGAGTTACCTACCTTAGTGTAGTTGCGAGGCATGTCCACACAGACAGACTTCATGAAGACAGCAGGCTGTAGTGAGTTGGTCTCCTCTCCCTTCAGCCAGCCAGGGTTGTTGGGTGGTTCTGTACATACAATAAATATTACATCACTTATACAGATATTACCATGTACCTATTTGAACTGGGTGATAGGGGGGTGCAGTTGATAGCACACTTGCCTTTCACCGATGCGGCCAGGGTTTGATTGCTCGATCGGACATGAAAAATTATGGGGTCACCTGCTCAACCACCTGGGTTTTCTCTTGGTACACTAGTTTCCTCACACATTAACCCCCTGCACTAACAACTGAGCCATTTGAGTTTACATTTGAACTGGAGAAAAAGTCAAAAATATTTTTTCCTCTATTTGGCCAAGGGTCTCTGAGATGACCCATCCAAGTTTCACTATTATCCCTTGGAAGGAAAATTGATGACAGCTGATAGAGGCTGAGACATTTGATAAACTTATTGAGTATATTAGTGGCCACAAAGAGAATATCGCTGAGATATAGGTTAGAGTTAGGGATTTTGAAACTGCTCGTTGTTTAATGACTGTTTACAAAGATGATGTATATGGTAGACCTACCGAGAGCAAACTTGGCCATGAGGAACTCTTTACACCACTCCTGCTTCATCACCGGTGTCGATGTCTGGAACGTGTACCGCACATTCCTGTTACAAAAATCATATTGTTCATTAGTGTATCACATATTCCTGTGAAATATATCACATTGTCAATACTACATAATAACAGTGTAGAGAAAATTCCTGTTAGATTTATCACACATTGTATTACAATAGTTTGATAAAGTCATAAGTCTTACAAGTCGTCAAACCCATTTTAAGAGACCACCATTGGAAAGTCCAAAAAGTGGTCTGAACTCCAATGGTCTCTTAATACAGGTTCAATTCACAATGAAATCACTTCAATGGAGAACATTTAGAGTGGTTCTTAACACAGGTGGTCTCTTAACAGAGGTGGTCTCTTAATACAGGTTCAATTCACAATGAAATCACTTCAATGGAGAACATGTAAAGTGGTCTCTTAACACAGGTGGTCTCTTAATAGAGGTGGTCACACAAACAAGTTTGACTGGAATATGTCGTGGCATTTACATGAAACAGTATAATTACGGAGTGCTGCAAACTTACTTGAAGGTATCATGGACGTTGATGGTACAGCTGTTCAGAAGCTGAAGCTGCTGGTCCTTGACGTGAATCATCTGCTGGAGGTCATGTGTCACCTCAATCACAAGATCCTCACTTAAATTCTGTCACGTGGAAAATGAGGAGTTATGAATATTTTGTAAGTGATATATTAATAAATTTCTACAACTAAATTACGTTCTGATAAAAAGAGTACGGTACTAAAATATCAATTGGTCGATGATGCAAGCAATTTTATATTGCAGAAGATTGCAATATGTAAAGGGTATATTACAATATATCACAATATATTGTATTCATATCACAATATATTGTATTCCTAGAAGTTTGGTGAATTAAAAAGCTTTTTATATAGAAAAAAAAGAGGTATCAGCTAGCAAGTTTCACAATGAATTGAAAATAATTTTGGAATTTTTCACATCAAGCAAGCTGAATTGGATCAATTTAATAAACTTTTTTATATCATATCAACAAAAACTCGTTAAAACCTGTGCCAAATTTAACCTGTAAAATAAGAAAAGTATCACTACAATGTTGTGCAGATGCACAGATAGATGGAAAGTATGCCACTGTATGCCATTTCTGCTATGTGGCAGTCATATAACTGTATGGACCCACCTAAAATCAGTCATTAGCTATTTATGTATGATGAAAACTGTCTTAACCTTGTATACACCTTATGATGAAGTACAAACCTACCTCGTACGTATTCTTAAGCGACGAGATGAGGGCTCCGATCTTACCAACAACAGTAAGGTCATGCATCATGCTGCTAAGGTCGTTGTACAGGTGGAAGGGATCATCCTCGGACTTTTCTGTCGGTACATACACAAATAAGTTCAGTGTGCAGCATACTTCATTCTTTCCAACAACATTCTGGGATGTTAATTTTTTTCGGGGATGTCTGGTGTTTCTATTTTACCAGAACTTCAGTAAAAATTTCTGTTCTAGTGTTGATCAACTTTTGGCATTGCCACTATATAACTTGAGTACATTTAGATGGCATTCATATAGGCTATGAATGCCATGAGTCAATTATTGACATTATCATTCTTATAACACATTAATTATTTCTGTTGGATAACACTGACCCTCCTTGGACTGATGGCTGTTCTATTCACTGAACAAGCATAAATGATAAATACATTATTTGAACCACATGCTGAATAATAGTAACTGAACTTTCTATGAGACAAACAGATACCAAAAACAGTAAACTTAAGTATTGAACTGTTTTCAGTTGGCATGCATAGCAATATGAATGCCAGCTGGAAGAGGCAAATCCAACGTGAAGTGCTTAAGCATGCTTCAATGAATTTGCCTTTGTCCAGTTGGCATTCATGTTGTCTATGAATGCCAACTTAAGGCATTTCAATGCTTAATTAAGACATTGTATCAGGCAGTACATACGTGGGGCCTTTGTCTGTATTGAAGTTCGCCGACCTGTGGTTAAGATATTGCTCTGCATGTCAGGAGAGATAGAACTATCCTTCAACTCCAGATTCACCAGTGCACAAAAGCTCTTCACCTTCAGTTGTTCTGTCGCCCGGCGGTCTTCATTGTCTCTACAGATTACGAAAAACAGTGAACAATTTTTGAAAAGTTCAGCAATTTTGCAAGTTGTTTCTACGTTAATATAAAAAGTGCCATGGAAATCTGGTTACAAAAGTCAGCATAGGAAAATGACCACTATACTACTAGCATGGTATTTTTTCATTTTGTGAAGATAAGTCGGAACAATTTTTCTCTCATTTCCCTGTGTGTAAGATAGAGCTGTCCAGGGTAAGAAAGGGGTGTAGGAAATTTCTATCTTACACCCCATTTTACATGATGTGACATCACAATGTCAATTGGCTCAACAATGACATGACATCACGAATTCAGAAAACTCCTCTGCCGCAATGAGGAAAAGGTGACGTGATGAAATTAAAACCATTTACAATATATTTACAGTACAAAGTAGAAAGATGAGATTAATTTTACAGCACAAACACTGTTTGCAAATATAGGGTATCGCTGGCTGACTGATTCCTTTTTAGACAAAAAGTTCAGGGGGGGGGATTTATGTTTTCCAAATGGTAGCCAGTCGAAATGCATTTTCATGATTTCTGAGATTATTCTGGCAGTTTGAATTGTGAGAAAAATACTCTATCATGCCCAAGGGTGTAGGATAGGGAAATTCCACCCTCCAGATTTTCAAATTTGGCAAAACCCTCGGCAAAGCCTCTGGTTTTACCAAATACTACACATAGGTCTACATTTTGACAAACATTGAAATGCAACATCCCCAAGATTAAGAACATGCTTTAAATTAGCTACATGTAAACTACATATTAATTTGCTGTTCGATCCATATATTGTTACTTTGTTTGAATGCAAATGCCATAGAGCTGAATTGAATTGAATTTTTAAATCAATACAAAAAATCTTTTACCATTCAGTTCTGGATAATTTTCAAGTCCCTAACTTCATACATGCCATTACTTTCTGGTGTACAATAATGAGATCAGTTAAATTTTTTAGTGAGTCTTGGTAAAAAAATTGTAATATATTTTCTCTGAATTGGTGAGAAATCAACGAGACACATAACGATTAGTATACTTTCTGTCTTAAAAGTTTTAATGATTGCTCGAATGAAAGCTATTTTTCCAAATAATCTTCTTTTTTTTATGTGGAACATTTTATTTGTTTAAGCAAAATACATGTAACCGGTCCTGAAATGAAAAATGTTCTGACACCAATTAATTATCCCCCAGAAAGGACAAATGCATGTCATGAACATTGCTGATTGTGGCCAGTGGTACTGTCAAATACAGTTGATTAGGATATACATGTACCAGGCACCAGCTGGTTGAGGCTCACAATCTGATCGATCTTTCCCTTTGATTCCTGATATGAACATAATTTTCAGAGTTGCTGTTAATATCTCCTTAAGCTCCCTACCATAGAAAGCTCTTTTAAGACTTACAAAGGACACGTACCTTACCAATATTATCATATAACTGTACCCAACACAAAGTCATGTAGGTTCCACATACATTCATGTAAACAAACATGCTTTAGAGATCCAAAACAAGATAAGGCAGTTTAATTCTGATTTAGATGAAACCGATAGAGACAGAAAGCTGGAATTAAAAATACAGAGTTACAAGCAGCAAGTTTTCATCTCAGAACTGTCGCTTTAAAAGTATTTTAAAAACAGATCTTAAGAATAGGCTTTAAGGTATTATTGTCACTAAATCACCACTGGGTGACCACACTTACCAGTAACAGTGGTTGTTGGGGTGGCTGTTTCTACAAAGTTTTAATTGAATTGAATTTTAACATATCAAATGCAACCAAATTGCTATGGTCATCAAGTTCTTACTCTTGTAGATATATCAAAACGATTCGAAAAAACAATGTACACCATGCAACTCTATTTTCACAGATTTATGCTATAGATACAATGTACTACTATGCAGTGAATACAACAACTGACACTACAGGATCCCTGTCTCTTGTTAAGTCAGTTAAAATTTGCCCTTTGCTCAATATTTAATGTTTTAAAATGTAGCCTAATTCCACGCACTTAAAGGATCATGATAATATGATACAGACTTTTGAGTTAACACTAGTATTTTCAATACAGTTAAGACATTTCCTTGAATACCAGTCCAACTTTAGACATATACAAAGTCACCATGTGTGTGTTTACAATTGTCAATCACAAGTTGAAAACGTACTGCCAAATCAGACAATCATTTCAGTACCGATTACGGTAGTGTACAATATAGTTTAAGAATGGTTCATGACCTCTGGGTAATATAAACATTATCTAGGGCAGACATTCCAATTATAACATAATCAACAGGGAAATTATCCCTGGAATGTTGTCTGGCAGGCCGCTGGGTTAACATGGCTAGAGAAAGAGTAAGGGAGAATCCACTATTTGATCAATATATCCAAAATCATGTTTAACCCTTACAGTAGTAGCACACAAGGTTCTGTACAATGGTAATCTACATCAGGTACATCTTCTTGTATTCCGTTTCTATAAATTGCTGCCAATTTTCATTCTTCTGAAAGATTGGCACTTGGCAAAAACTCCAGCTAGCCTACATTTAAAGGTTAAGATAGGATGTCGAGACCTGTCTGACCCACTAATCGGAGAAAGCAAATGCCTGTTGTATTTACTATACACCAGGCCAGAGCATGAGGGTACCTCATGTAACACTTGAATAGTTAACAGACATGTAAATATCTCGCAAATATTTCAAAACAAAATAACACAAGTTGCCTTAACTCAGAAACAGAACAGGAATCATGCAACATGCAACAATCAAAACTACTTGATTCTGAACAAATATGACATGCTCCCAAAGTTAAATAAATTCCATCGCCAGCAAAAAAAAAAAAAATCGACACTGGGTCTAAGCCAGAGTTATCATATGGCATATAAATTATCATTAATGGCACTGCAACGGCAGCTTGATAAATGTTTCAGTTACTCATTGATTCTTCGAACACTGTTCTATATTTTTTGTAATCAATGCGACATTTATCAAGCATGTCTGGAAATACAATATCATTAACGATGACTGGCCGTCCTGATAACTGGTGCAGACCTGTTTCTATAGCCATCAAATTATATTAGTCAATAAAATGGTCACAACCACCAACAATTATATGATATCCAGAGAAATTGTTCCACCTGCGGTGCTGGCGCCTTTGTCAGCTGTGACATTGGTCACATTGGTGACAGCCTCTGTAAGGGTGTGGGTTACTGTGTGAAACACACTGGTTGTCTCCGCCTCTGTCGTGGTTATAGGATCCGTGGTGACAGCTTTACCATATGGAAGAGAAATAGTTTCAAAATGATGCATTATCTATAATCGTTACATAGAGGAAACTATAGAAGATGGTATACTGGCATCCAGAGGTGACAGTGTAAAGGGTGATTATATAGTGTACTATATCTTTTGTTCTAATCATTTCAGGTTTTGAGATTTACAAAATATAAGTGATTATAAAATGTCATAATCACTATGTTTTACAAGGATCTTGATAGTATAATTCAACAAATTTAAAAACTTTTAAAAACGATTTTTTATTTATAAATACAGCAGCATGTTATCATTAGAACAGACAAGCTGATCAATGGATCAAATTGAGTTTACAAAAGGGAGGTAACTCTTCGTGTTAAAGTCGCATGCACTCGGGCATTTTTCCTTTGAATTACTTTCGAGTATTTTATTATATCAAACATTTCAATCAAAATTTCTTTGATCCTAGCTAAACAGATACATGTACCATTTGTAAATAATCAAAACCTGAATCCCAAAAGATGTAAAGGGATGAGAAATGCTGTTTTGACAAAGGATATACATGTATAGATGTTTTTTGAAGAAATGGTACAGAATACATGTTTGTGTATAAACATGGGAAGGTAGATCAATATGAATATTGACAATTTGATGAAATTTGTTAGATGAGTTTTCTACAGTCTTTGTTACAATTTGTTTTCAGAAGAACTGACAGATGAATCAAACAATTACAGAATATGGCACATATGTACAGTCCTATCTAGATGTTTCCCCTATTTGAATAAAATGTTACCATTTATCAACACATGATCTCAGAACTATTGAGATTTACAATAAATCTGATCCAATGACGGTGATGCTGAGGATAAATAGGAAAGCAATATATATACACTGAGAAAAGAATGTTATAGTAGTGTGAAGTATACACATCCGTATATAACTCCGGCATCGTAATTCCCATCAAACAGATATATGTACCCTCCCCCCACCTAATATGAAAAAAAATAATATATATACCTAATACCCATTTACTGTTATAGAATGTTTTTGCTCAATATTTTCTAGTGGCATATATATTTAAAAGTTGTGTGGATGATTAATCAGAACCTTCTTTATCAAGTTGAAAGATAATTCAAATGCAGGTTATATTACAAAATACCTGGTAGATCAGTGTTTACAGTCTTTCAACTTAAATTAAAACTGGTATAGAACTCTTGCCAACAGGTTGATGAGGTACATCAGATACGATATTAATCCTCATGATAACTGAGACAGCTGGTAGAAGTATATAAACACTCCGTACATTACTCCTAGAGTGCTTCGACTCTGCGACTCTGCACGAGTTGTTGCTAATTAACCATATGGTGCCGACCACTTTCACAGGAATGGCTTCGGGTCGAAGAGTACATCTTTAATATGGGACAGGTCAATTATCAATTAGAATATGATTATACTGTACTAGCTAAGCACATATAATGTTTCCTTTCTTAATTATTAAACTATTCAAAACTGTATCAAGTACATATATATATTATATTATTATGCAAATATAACAACAGATATAAGAAGACACACGTGCTGCCTGGAACTGGAATATATAATGTGATGCAAATTTATATATACAAACTACAGTCAAATATATCAGTATATACTGTTTACACGTACGTCAGCTGGATTTATACTGAAGGTACCGGTATACAATTTATATTTACATCTTTACATATATACAGGTATTGGAAACCATCGTAATGACATACATGTATATAAGCAGTGGAAGGGGAGCGGCTATATTTCTTTAGTAAATCACCACTAGGTGGGGACACTTACCAGCAGCTGTTAGTTTTTGAGTACTGGTGATTTCTACAAAAAGTCACGCTCATGTCTTAATTCACCATCAACGGAAGTTTTGAGTATAACCTATCCCAAATGATAGTCTTTAGACCCCTCCTTATAACCACAATTAGCAAACCACAGTTGGTGATGTGTAATTCCTTCTTCCCCTTAGGCCAAGATAAAGAAATATCTCTAAATTGTTCACATACAGCTTGAATCTGTCTGTAGCATTCTATCCTCAGACTGCCAATACATTATACAACTTATTTCATACAAATTGGGTTTATAACCAGCTTCATATTGCAGTATAATTGCATTGTAGAAGGGTCACTGGAATTGTTTTCAGTCAATTTTACAAAATTATACAATAAATATTTCAAAACTCAATTAGTTAAAGAAAACTGATTCTTTCAGCAAAAATGTCAGAAAGAAAAGCCACATTTAGAAAACAGCCAAGAAAATTTATATATAGGTATATATGAAATTTGTCATAAAATTATTCAGATATATATATATATCATCATCAATTCATATGTAATTGCGTCCTTGATATGAATGTGATTGAAACTCTATTTTTTTTTAAAAACTAGGCGTTTAAGATATATAAGTCATGAGGTTATCTGAGTGTGGTACACCCACATAAAGTTGGTCTATCTAGTAGAACTCAAGACAAAAAAAACATAAAACAGTATCTGCAGTAATAGTATACCCCCTTGGTGTGGCTTATGATGACTTAATTTACAACTGCACGATCTAGCACACCAATAATCCACAAGAATTTGAAATCCCCACACCCAGAGTCTCTTGAAACTTGTTGATAACGTATGCCCACAGCATTTTAATTGGTATACACAAGCATCCATCCAACTGATTTGACTGGGTCTCTGCATGGTGAAGGGGGATATGATCCCTAATTAAATCATTTGGTACATTTATCATGTGAGTCATTCTTTTTCTGGTAGTTTAAGTCAGCATTTAACAGACAAATAAGTCTGAATTAAAAAAAGTATGATTGGTAACTCTAAAGTAAAGTAAAATATTCTTGTTAGTAATTATATACCTGTACATTGACCTAAATTCAGAATCACAGAAATGGGTAGGGCTGAGTAATGACATGTACTTCTATCATTGTTTTAATCAATCTTACGTTTCTGGCACCTGTGACACTAGACAGAGAACAGCTCCAGATGTTGATTCTGTGTATATGATTAGCTAGGGAAATATACTTAAGGTTTCCCAGCCCACCTGACCGTACACAATATTACTGCATTGATCATCAGATCAAATCCAACTAAATATTGTATACTCCTCTTTCCCACAATTTTTTCTATTAATTATGTAAACAAAATGTATGTGTATATACATGTACGTTAATTGTTATAATGCTTCTTTGTACAAAATCTGTACGAGTCTAATGTCAATCGATGAGTGAGTTCATCTTCAATTACTAGTTTCATTCAATTTCTAGCACAGCGGTCCCTGAGCTATCTCATACTGCCTCCTTTTGACCCTTGCTAATTTTGGTGGTATAAAGGGGATGGCAATTGACATGATTTCAGTAGGAAAGTGGAACATTTAAACAATTATTTACAACAAGGCAGAGTATTGCAAGGCAATCCATAGACTCCCACTGGTAACAATGTCTATATTTAACAAACAATACACTTATGTCAGGAAGGATAGGTCACAGTGAGGATATAGTGACCTACTTCTTGCACTCCGACATCCCAAGATGTATGTACCTCCTTGAACACTAAATCTGGTTACTCCAGGTGAAATAGTACAGAAGAAATGCCTGGGACAAACGTTTTCAAAAGTTAAGGTGAAAGTTTAATCATAGGTCACTGTGACCTAATTCTTGCACTCTGCCATCCCAAGATGTTCTTGTACACCAAATCTGGTTACTCCAGGTGAAAAAGTATAGAAGATATGTCCCGGGCAAACTTCTTGGGCAGACGGACGGAAGGAAGGAAGGACAGAAGGAAGGAAGGATGGAAGGACAGAGTGAAAACCTAAAGTAATTGGTCCAATTTTAAAACATAAACAATGGGATATGGTCAGGGGGGAAAAAACATTTGTATTTGAAAATGGTTGGCAGATGACGATATGATGGGGACAGCAGTAAAATTAACAGGGT
>JAUMHH010008703.1:0-11206 GCA_032359455.1 Chlamys rubida
GGGGGGAATGGTGTGTGTGTGGGGTGGGGGGTCAGCAGCAAGGTTGAGAGTAGGTTACTGTAGGCCAAGTGTAGGCAGGACATGATATGATCATAATGATGGGGCAGCGACTCTTAGGCTAGTTGATGGGGCGAAATTGGACCGACAACGACAAAAAGGTAAACCTACGGACGGTGTCTTTTCTGTGCCTTTAAACTCTGTTGTCTTCTTCTGTGTACGCATGCGGTTGTGAATATAGGGCGAAGTCCACCACTGATAAACTCGGTCAATAACGTGGACTTGGTCGTAATGTAAACACACTCTGTCGAAAGTCTGCACGTATCACTTTTTGGTTGTCGTAAATATGACTTTATTTATTAATTTATATAAATGATCCTTATATACCGATACTTTATACATTCGAAGAGCATTATTAGAATATCATGTTTAACTGTTTATCAGTTATATCAGTTTCCTCATCATATATTGCGACATACGGCAAAGCGTGGACGATGATGAAACTCGAGACAAGAAAGTTGTAAACGTCCATCTGTTACGTGCGTTGCTGTCAAATCTAGATAAGTTGGCACTTCCTGATTCGAGCTGAGAGGATAAACAGGTTTGTATTCAGAAAACAACTTACACAGAGGTACCATGGTTATTTTAAATAATTCAGGACCAAACCAGTGAAACCAGTCGATGAATGACCACAGTTTACAAACATTATTTTACATTGACTGTCACTGTTCCATAAAATCTATTTAATGTATGGAAGTTTTAATGGTAGGCCTACCCACCAAATTGTTTCATTAATGTCTTCGATTTCATATTTATCAGTCAAAACAATGGAGGAATATTTATATATTTATGATTAAAATAAGTTCACCAATTTACAGTTAGGTCGTATCAGGATTTATTATGTACTGTACTTTGTCGACCATTATTAACCATATAGTCTACCAGCTTATATTAGGCCTAGTTGGTTCAAATGTTCGTACAAGTAATATGAGGTCCTAGGTTCTAATATTGGTCTTGCTGTTGTTTACTATTTGTTTACATGTGGCGCACAACTATACATTTAAGTTTATATTGAGAGATCAGGATCAAAGATTTTCTTGATTGAAGGAGAAATATTGTTGCTAGAATGATGTGTTGTTTGAACGTGCATCTTGAACTTTTAAAGACCCTGATCATAATTTGAATTCCTGTAGTGTGCCAGTTGACTTACTTACATACGAGGACCTAGCTGCGATAACGTAGCTTTCTGACAACAAGATTTTTTTTTATATATTGAGGCCGGGTATTAATATTTAGTACTAACGAGGACCATGTACAAGTGATTACAGTAGAGCCCTTGTTTAGAGTACTGATCAGGACGTCCCAGGTTGAAATCCAGATTTGGCCTGGTTCCATTTTCTTTTCCTTGTTTAAGTACCAGCTGTTACCAACTCCAGTTTTAAGCAGTGTGTGCATTTATATGCTTTGCAACAGAAACCGAAAACCAGTTGATTGTAAACACCAAATGTATGATTGAAAACCAAAAAAAAATCTAAAAATGAGTGAGGTGTGTAACAAGACTGGACAAATTAGTGTTTGTAACCAGACAGCTCATGGACGCCTGTCTTCTAGAGTTTCGAGGTCCCTGGTTCGAATCCAGTGGTCTGGTCCTGTTGTGTATTGAAAGTCTGGTCGTTTATGACAAAAAAATAGACAAAAGGTGAAAGTAGTCACGACAGAATGTATATATTTTTTGTTTTCCAAATTTCCACAACAACATTTTCAGAATCTGGTCTTATTGTACACGTCACTGCACCCTGGACTTTTCTCATGAAAATCTTAACATGTTCAGTTAGCTATTCAATTGGTTTCCAGATATCAAGAACCAATCAATTGCAAGACTGATAGATTGTGGTACTTTTGCTTTGAAGATTATCTATCTAAGATCAAATTTGGTCTGATTTACTGAAATGCTGCCGTACGTGTGTGACTCACTTTTGTTTTAATGCAGAATGTTGTCGATCAGCTCTCCTATCATCTGTAAGGGGGTAGGCACAGAAAAATTGAAGGATACAGAGAAAATATTTATTCACTGGTTCTCTACCTCCTTTTCACAGAGCCATGTCTCTCAGGATTTTGGGAAAATAAAGAGGATTTTTGCATTATACAGCAGAGAATTTATAGGGGGAAGTAGCTAGGAGCCTTTATAAGGCCCCACATGCACCCTAAACAAATTACTGGTCTTCAAGAGTGCAACTCTTGTGTTTGGAAGATATTGTAATGCTGGTTAGGTATTGCCTGATTGTGAGAATTTTTTCTTTTCTGTTTCACTCAATTAAAATCAAGAAAATATTTAAAATCATTTATAGCAAAAACAATCTAAATTTACAATGTGGTTGCTTTTATCAGTATTGGTTTGTGACTGATTGAAATACAGGTATAGTTGATTAAAATACAGGTATAGTTGATTAAAATACAGGTATAGTATATGGTTTTTATTATGCATACATTAATGTTGCTTTCCCTATTGACTTGGATAGTCTTATCTAATTCCATGCTTTCACAAACAAATATTCATGTAAAATAATATACCATGTACTTCTAAGTCATGAAGAGTTGTCTCCCTTATGTCATTTCGTCTATATTGCATCACTATATTTCACTACCTGATAAAATTATATCCTGTGTACATTGCACCAACTGTCATGATATTGCTAAGTATTTGGACATATACAATAACCGGGTATTCAGAAATATTGTTTCTTTTCTAAATGTTCAAATAATGGATATAGATATTTTATTTCATGTTTGTTTAGATCCTATTGAAAGAAAACATTCAAAGGGATTGCATGGGCACAAGTTCTGACAACTTACTAGGAGATCCTATGTACATGTAGAGGTTCCCCAACAAGTGATGGTAGGTTATCATGTTTATCTAACTTGAGTTAGTTCATTTTCTAATTAAACAAGAAACAATGTTTTTACAGAGTGTCTTTTTCAATTTGAAAATTTAGTAAGGGAAATAAGATAAACATGACATTTGAATTCCACATCACAAGTTTGGGGACCTTTTCTTCCAACAAATGATCAGCTATTATATCTTATTACTATAACATTATTCCTGTTTCTGACCGGGTAAACATTTGCCACGAACTATGACTTCACAATAGAAGATGATGCCACAAAGCGTTGTTACTTGACATCATAATTATAAAATTGACCAATAAAATAACATCCAGGGTGTTACCCACTAATGGGTAACAAAATATGTTTACCGTCTCCTAGCAGGTTTATCCAATGACTTTGGAAAGAGGAAACCTATAGTGGTTATGGTAGAAAAAGATATTATTGATAGATGCAAGTACATGCAGAGCTTAAGTTAGTTAATAAATACTTATGGTGTTAATTTTTTTTTAATTTATTGAAAAAATTGATTATACATGTAGTTGTATGTCTTTAAAGTTTTCTTACATTTTTTTTCTTTCTTTTGTCAAGATATAGGATCCATTGTGATTGAGAATCTAAAATGGCAGAAAACGGGAGCAGTCTCTCAGTGGAGGAAAAGTTTACGTTAATTACTAGGAACTTACAGGTAAAACCAGAGAGTTAAATAAGTGTTTATCTTATTTATTTTTATAGATTTTTCTTTCCATTTTGGGTCTTTCTGTGTGATGTTTATAATTAAAGTTAAGTGAAATTTGAATGACAGGAATATCTGTTTGGCACGTACAAGTATGAGTTCATTATACTGAAACCTTTTCCTGATTTTGTAAATTAACATTTTCCTAAATATACTGTAGATAAAGTATTTTTGGATAGATAATATGACCAACAATTGGTAAAATTGAAATATGTAATTGAAGGAAAGTTTGATATACCGGTATTTGTTAAAAAGAACTGAACTACTGAAAACAAATTTATTTTTTACCTGTTTGGGGGGAAAATCAAATGTCCAAGAATTAAGGACCATTGATTCAGTCTCAAAAATTGTGTTGTGAAATGGTTGACAGTGTTTCGATTTCTGTAGGAGACGATAGGTGAGGAGAAACTCAAGGCAGTTTTAAAAGAGCGTGATGTGAAGGTCTACTGGGGAACAGCCACCACTGGCAAACCTCACGTGGCCTACTTTGTTCCCATGTCAAAGATTGCAGACTTCCTTAAGGCTGGCTGTGAGGTATGTCCACTTCTAGAAAGTCTCTCCGGGATATAATTGAAATAAGTACGACTAATGTGAATTGAAAAAAAATAAGCAGATTTCAAGTTAATGATAAAAGTTGTAAGGCTATGATAAATTTCAGACATTTTGACTTGTTTTAATATTAAATTTTAGAAAATATACACAACTTTAATATGATAATCTAATTTTTCATATTAAATATTTGTGATGCATTTTATATTACTGCAAGTAGAGTAATTTTCCTGTAGATAGAATGCATTTTTCACTAGTTTTCACATTACTAGTATTAAACTACTTTTCTCTAGTGTCTAAACATACTGTGTTGCCAGGTTACCATCCTGTTTGCTGACCTTCATGCCTACCTTGACAACATGAAGGCCCCTTGGGAGTTGCTGAACTTGCGTGTCAAGTACTACGAGGCAGCTATCAAGGCCATGCTCAAGTCGATTGATGTCCCTCTGGAAAAGCTCAAGTTTGTGAAGGGCACCGAATACCAGCTCAGCAAGTAAGTCAATGACATGTTCCGGACAACCACAACTCAGCGTTCTCTATTCTTAGACTGATTCATAGTACGTACAAGGCTTTTTATGCCTGTGACGCATCAACAAAAGCCGATCATGGAAGACAACTCATTGGATTTGCTGGAAAATCTCGGGCTAAGATTCTGTAACATCCCAACCTGGGCTTACACCTCAGTTGGGATTATGTTACAGAATCTAAGCCCTCGATTGAGATACCCTGATCTCGCTCAGTTACACGTAATAGATTTTATTAGAGAAAATTTTGAGAAAGTATCCAAAACCTGACAAGATTTTTTTATTACAGAGAGTACACATTAGATGTCTACAGACTGTCGTCGTTGGTGACGGAACATGATGCCAAGAAGGCTGGAGCAGAGGTGGTAAAACAGGTTGACCACCCCCTGCTTAGTGGACTGCTCTACCCTGGTCTTCAGGTACGACCGTCCCTTTTGTAAATGAATGGGTGTGACAGTGAGGATTACTTATCACATCAGTATGAGGTTATAAAATCTTTCATAAGTGAGATATAAGATTGACCTTTCTTTTTATGATAAAAAAAAGCAAGTTTGCTGCCGCTTACTGTCTTTGAGAACTAGGATATGTATAGGCAAATATGAACACAAATGATTATATTTCTACATGAAATTGATATTTACTAGGACTGTATAAAACAGTTTTCCTGTTCTTTATTTTGTATCAGACTTTGAATTTAAAATATTACCAAAACAAAAGGGCTGATATGCCAAAGCAGAAATAGTTTTATGGATTTTTTTTGGAAATTGTCTTCTAACTCAACACACTAAAAGTCTTTTCTACATTGAATATTGGTAAAGGAAGGGGGCAGTGATGTACTTATGATTGATTTGATATGGGCCGGGGCCATGCTAATCTTCTCCGTATCGTTCCAATTTTAATGTATGTACTGTCGAAGCAGTAATATGGGAGGTTACCGTAATGGGGTCAAAAAATAATTAACACCTGTATAGTAGGACTCAGGTAAAAATTCTTTAAGATGCCTGTTAATCAATTTGATTGTTTTTCTCTATGTATTGTTTTGTAAATGTTCTATGTATTACATTGGTCATTACGAGTTCTGTGTCCCTGATGTATGTACAACATAGTCACTCAGGTTGATTTGTGTTCAGGCGCTTGATGAGGAATACCTCAAGGTGGATGCTCAATTTGGAGGAGTTGATCAGCGTAAAATCTTCACATTTGCAGAAAAAGTGAGTACCTCATTTAATAAAATAGAAACATTGTTTAAAATACCTAAACTTGTGATAGAAAATAGGAGATAAGTAATGTTGTCAGTATTTCTGTCTGATCCGAAACTAGAAATAAAATATATATACCCTACAGAATTGAAATTATGCTTATTAAAGAATGTAGGTAGTTTCAAAGTTAATTTGAATTTTTTTATTTCTTTTATATAGTGCAATGAATTACCATAATGTGACATGTATAAGTTATAAAATTACATTTCATATGTCATAAAATCTCATGAAGCTGAATTCTTTGGGTCTATGAAAAAAATATATGAGATCAGAAAATTATTGAGTTTGTTCGAGTTGATATGCATAGAAATTAATAGCCTTAGGATATAAGGATGACAAAATTTGAGATAGAAAAAATTGAGATAACTGATATCTTATGTAGCAACAAAGATTGACAATAACTGTTTAACGATGCTATGTTACATGTTTTCAGTACCTCCCACATCTAGGATACAGCAAGAGGATCCACATGATGAACCCTATGGGTGAGTAATGTCAAGGTCATAAAACTAACCAAACGCTCCAGAATTTTCTCGGGACAGTTTATATGAGTGGAGAATGAAAGGTTACCAAATGTTGGAAACACATCTAGGACTCGGTTCATGACACACCCATTTCAATACTAAACCTTGTGAATTGCCGGCTGTCCATGGTGCTAAAGGGATACACATAGGGAATATATAGGTGATGGTTTCCTCATTAAAAACCATTACATGTTTTAAAGTCACAGAACGCAAATATTGCTGCATCAAAAAAGTGTGGGAATTAGAAGCGTAATATTTGATGCTAAGTTCTCATGATGTCGCACCTGACAACAAAGCAGAGAGCCATTTTGAATGGGTTGCTCAAATGCAATTCTGCTGTTTGCTGCTATTATCTGGTAAGATTTCCAAACAAAACTGATACAAATTGTGTAGTTATGTAAATACCATACTGTATGGTTCAAAGGTCTAACAAAACAACCAATAATTCTGCTGTTGCTTCATCGGAACTTGGTGATAAAAAATCTACACAGTGAATAGGCTGTACCGTTCTGATTGGACAATATTCATAGTGATATCTTCACATGTGAAGATTTAATGTTTCTTATATAATCACTGCAGGGAAGATATAAGATTTTATTAAATTAAATACTAGATAATTCCTGATATTTCACTGGTGAATATTTGATAAAAAGGAATAGAACATTATTTGTTCATTGTCTTATCGGTATAAACTTCTGTAACTTACAGACTCCATAAGGTGTACTTGGCAAAAAGATTATGATATTTACATAATAAAAACTTAGTCATCAATTGATGTTCTCTGATAGTTACTGTGTTTTGTGTGTTCATTGTCAAAGAAATGACAATCGAAGGACTACCATAGCAGTGACAACAGTAGTAAAGTTAGTACAGGGTGTATCAACACTCCTTGTGTCCTAGTAGAACTTGGAACTAGGCTGTGGTTTGTGAAAACTAGGGCTCCAATGATATATCGTTGGGTGAGATATTGCAATATTTTGAATAAGGTATGATACACAATATTATTTTGGAGGTCATGATACACCTAAGATACTTTCTGGATTTTGAAGTTTCTGAATTTAGTGTACTCATATCCGTTCCCAAATGGCGAGTGACGGCTCCAGCACGGCATGCACGCCGAAAGACGTGAATTGTGTGAAACTTTAAAGTCATGCCCATTTTGGACCAAGTCTATTTCCTGTTGTAATATTGCAATTCAAAATTTGCAATATTTCCTTTCGCTTTACTTCATCTGTTACTATATACGTACCGTATCGTGACCACAGTATCGTGATACGTATCGTATCGTCATGTTAATGTATTGTTACAGCCCTAGTAAAAACGTTGTATCTTCTTCCTATAGTACCGGGCCTCACAGGGACCAAGATGAGCTCTTCAGATGAATCCTCCAAGATCGACCTACTAGACTCTCCCGCCCAGTTGAAGAAGAAGTTAAAGTCTGCCTTCTGTGAGCCAGGAAACATTAAGGATAATGGCGTGCTGTCCTTCTGTAAATTTGTTCTCTTTCCGCTGTCTAAAACAGGAGGTAAATATTTACCTAGCAATGTGTTTTTATTGACCTCTGAATCTTGTCACAAGACTAATTAAATCTATTACCTGTAACTGAGTGAATTCAGGTTATCTCAGTCGAGGGCTAGGATTCTGTACCATAATCTATGCCTCGGTTGGGACGTTACAGAATCTTAGCCTGAGACTGAGCTAAGTTACAAGTTTGATTTTTCCTTGCAACTGTAGGTTTGGAAAACTGTTCCACTTCGCTAAAGTCAACAAGTATCCCATCTGGGGCTTCAAATAAATATTGCCTTTTCACTAATAAGTTATGTTTGAATGTTTAAAGTTATGTGTGTTAAAGAATGAAAGCAGTGTAATGGAATAAATCATATAAAGTAAAACATTCTCTTCTTTTTCAGAATTCAAGGTCCGAAGATCAGCTGACCATGGCGGGGATAGTATATACACATGTTTTGTAGATCTAGAAGCAGCATTTGAAAAAGAGGTAAAAAGTTCAATGTGACTTGAGTTTGGTTTAATATTGGAATTATTTTTTTAAAAATCAATCATGATAAAACCACTTTTTTAAAACTTTTATTTAATTTCAATTTTCATCAATATAGATAAAGAAAGATTTATGGACCAAATTTTTCAGTGGAATGTTTCATGCATCAAGTTTAAAGTTTGCACACTGTTCTACAGTAGACTTTAAGTTTTCAGTGAAGGTGTGTTAAGCAGGTCTTGGTATATTTACATTAGGTGGGGCATGTAATGAGGTTTTACCATAGAATTATAGAGGAAACAAATTGGGATTTTATGAATACATATAAAAATACCCTACTTCTCAGCCTCACAACAAAATTGGCATCGACTTGAGATATGTCTTTATGTCATAGAGATGTCATATAGTACCTCCCTAAGGAGAACAATATAGTAATTTCAAGGAAAAACAATCTTTTTTTTATTGTAGTTAGGCTGTCAATGACCTGAAAATATAGATTTGATCATATGATGTATAAAAGTATTTATGTTTAGTAATTTGGAATAATGAGAATTATCTTGTTTGGGGGGTGCTGTACTTCCAAACCAGTTTTCCATAAGAAAAGTCAAGTTAGTTTTAAAGGATCATAGTGAAAACAAATCCAATTGGATAATTTAGAAATACCCGGGTAAATAAAATCTTTATTTATTTTACAACAATTATGCTATTATTAAGTTTTTACAAATTATATTAATCACTCTTGTTGGCCTGGATTTGGGGAAGAAACTGGAGTATCTCGGCGAAAACCCATGTGGTCGAGCAGGTACCCCATACCTTTTCACATCCGATTTGGGAATGGAACCCTGGCATCCTCAGTGAAAGGCGAGTGCTATATACACTGCACCACCCGACCACCTGTTACCTGTGTTAGCAGTGCTAACATTCTTGTGCACTTTCAAATGTGTTGCCAGTGAAAAAAAGCAGAATCCACCATTCATAAAAGAGATTATTGTGGAATTTTTTTGTGGCAAGGAGTATGTATAGTAGGTTGGCACATACATCCTTAAATGAAAAGATCTTGGTTTAAAGTGATAAGGGAGATAATTTAATTCTAACATGTTTGCTACAGGAGGTGCACCCTGGAGACCTGAAAGTCTCAGTGGAGTTGTACCTAAATGAGCTACTGGAGCCAATTAGGGCTGAGTTCTCTTCTGATGAGCTGAAGAAGCTGGCTGGCAGAGCATACCCAGTGGAGAAGAAAAGTAAGTGTTAGCAGACACTGGGTACTCATTTACAGGAAACTGGGTACTCATTTACAGGACACTGGGTACTCATTTACAGGACACTGGATACTCATTTACAGGACACTGGATACTCATTTACAGGGACTGGGTACTCATTTACAGGACACTGGGTACTCATTTACAGGACACTGGGTACTCATTTACAGGACACATGGTACTCATTTACAGAACACTGGATACTCATTTACAGGGACTGGGTACTCATTTACAGGACACTGGGTACTCATTTACAGGGACTGGGTACTCATTAACAGGGGTGGGGTACTCGTTTACAGTGATGTACTCATTTACAGGGACTGGGTACTCATTTACAGGACACTGGGTACTCATTAACATGGACTGGGTACTCGTTTACAGGGATGTACTCATTTACAGGGACTGGATACTCATTAACATGGACTGGGTACTCGTTTACAGGGATGTACTCATTTACAGGGACTTGTACTCGTTTACAGGACACTGGGTACTCATTTACAGGACACTGGGTACTCATAACAGGACACTGGGTACTCATTTACAGGAGATTTGGTACTCATTTACAGGGACTTTGTACTCATTTACAGGACACTGGGTACTCGTTTACAGGAGACTTGGTACTCATTTACAGGACACTGGGTACTCATTACAGGACACTGGGTAATCATTTACAGGATATTTGGTACTCATTTACAGTGACTTTGTACTCATTTACAGGGACTGGGTACTCATTTACAGGGACTTATACTCGTTTACAGGACACTGGGTACTCATTAACATGGACTGGGTTATCCTTTACAGGGATGTACTCATTTACAGGGACTGGGTACTCTTTTCAGGGACTGAGTACTCGTTTACAGGGCCTGGGTACTCGTTTACAGGGACTGAGTACTCGTTTACAGGACACTGGGTACTTATTTACATGAGACTGAGTACTCATTTACAGGACACTGGGTACTCATTTACAGGACACTGGGTACTCAGTTACAGGACACTGGGTACTCATTTACAGGACACTGGGTACTCATTTAAAGGGACTGGGTACTTGTTTACAGGGACTGGGTACTCATTTACAGGGATTAGGTACTCGTTTACAGGAGACTGAGTACTCATTAACAGGGACTGGATACTCATTTACAGGAGACTGGGTACTCATTTACAGGGACTGGGTACTCATTTACAGGGATTGGGTACTCATTTACAGGGACTGGGTACTCATTTACAGGGATTGGGTGCTCATTTACAGGGACTGGGTAATCATTTACAGGGACTGGGTACTCATTTACAGGGATTGGGTACTCATTAACAGGGACTGGGTACTCATTTACAGGGACTGGGTACTAATTTACAGGAGACTAGGTACTCGTTTGTGGGAGACACAAACTCATTTACAAGAGACAATAGTGGTTTTTTAGCCCACCATCATCTGATGGTGGGCTATTCAAATCACCCTGCGTCCGTGGTCCGTCGTCCGTCCGTCCG
>JAUMHH010008714.1:0-11206 GCA_032359455.1 Chlamys rubida
ATGTCACAACTGCATGTTGTCACACACTTCCAATAGCGTCATGATGTGACCAAGGAAAAAGACTTGAAAGTCAGAATGTTGACATTATACATTTCAAATGTTGTTAACTCATTCACCCCTGAAATTTCATAATGAACTATTCCAACCTTTGAATTGCAAGAGTTCAAATTTGTCTTTAGGGGTGAATGAGGTAAACAAATATTTGCATCAAATTTTGTTTACGGTATGTGGTAAACTGTACCTCAAACATACTTTTTGTTGGGGGTCGGCCATCCTTCATTTGAATATAAGTAACCGGTGTAGCCGATGTTCGGATGTTGTGTCTACGAATTCATGGCGTGCATAAACCCTTTTTGTCGTCATTTGTACAGAATGTATTAGAAACATATATTGGCTGAAATAGGTTTGAATGAGATTTTAAAACCACTATACTTTTTATATACGTATAAGTGCAGATTCTACATAGCGTTCCCATACAGGTGATCAAATCTCATTTCCTGTACAGCCACGGTACCCTGACCCACCTTAGTGTCAAACTGCGGGGATATAAGCCATAATCCGTCACCTTCATCTAGGCCATCATAGAATTGGGTAAATCTAGTTAGAAAATTCATTTCAAAGTTACGGGTAAATAAGTAGTAGGTATATTCTTTGATCTCAGCCTCATTGGACAGAACAGATTGGATTTATGTATGGTTAGCTTGCGAAAATTATTTGAAAATTTATCGGAAATAAGAAATTGGTAAAAAAAATCTTTGTCTTTATACTATTTGATAAAATTATAAAAATACTTAACGGAAAAAAAATTAAAAAAAATTGAAAATGTAAAAATTGTTTCTGTTTGAAATAAAAACCATTTACATTTTGTACATTATCAGTACATAGAATTATCGCTAGATCTTTTTTAGTGTAATGGTTTATAAAGATAACCAAACTTAGAATTTTTTACGTAGCACAGTGTAATTACCTATCAGGCCGGGAGACATAACAGGCCGGGTATAATAACATAATAAACAGTAGATCAAATACCTACCGGAGTCTGCACTCTCCCCCTTTCAACATTTTGAAATACGTGTACCTAGGTAATTAAAAAAAAGTTCATGGAAATCAATATAAAATTACACAATTTTTTTTCCAATTGGTTTTTGTGGCCAGGGGGCAAATACAAAATGATATGAGACAACATGTTATAAATATAGATACATACGATGATTGACAGCTATTGATTGAATTTCTGACTGCATCAAATAAATATCATGACACCGGTGATTTTCATTTCATGATGAGCCAGAATAATGAAATGTACATGTGTTACTGAGGTGTATGACGATAATATTGAATTAACTTTCATTTCTTTTTTTTAATTTCAAACTTCACCTGCAGCTTGTATATAATATATGTTGCATTTAATTTGACGGCATTAGTAGTGTTGTCCAAATTAATCGACTTAATCAATGTTTATTCATTTTACGCTTGACTTTGACTAATCATTCATGATTTTCTATGATTGATTATGGTTTCGCTATAACATGAAATTTTTTAGAGGTATTGATATTTGGAATAAACCTAAAAACGTATTAAACAAACAGTTTCACTCTTAATTTTTACCTTAAACTGCAGTCAAATAATGTCTCTTTCTATAGCTAAGTAATTATTAAATATCGATCACATTTTTCCAATTTTGATGAATGTTTTTCTATTACTTTCTTTTATTTTTACGATCGATTCATGATCAGTCAATGATCTGTTGAGAAATATTAATTATCCATCATGAATTTCGAAGCAATTCCCAACAATAGGAATTAGCATGCATGTAGTACAATATACTGAAAACCTCAGAATAATATATATATGTGTGTATGAAG
This sequence comes from Chlamys rubida, assembly GCA_032359455.1. Classification (NCBI taxonomy): domain Eukaryota; kingdom Metazoa; phylum Mollusca; class Bivalvia; order Pectinida; family Pectinidae; genus Chlamys; species Chlamys rubida. The sequence continues at coordinate 1,866 of JAUMHH010008714.1, forward strand.
CTAGTATTGCAATCAGCCCTGCTAATGTTAATTAGTTGGACACATTTTGTGCTTGCGCCCATTTACCTGACAACAGGAAATAAATAGAAATAGATCGGAAATGGGAACAACACTAAATCACCATTGTAATTACAAGTGTGTGGGCCGTGTTTATGGGGCTGTGTAAATTGCCAATAAAATTGTGTAATAAAGTGAAAGTAAGATTGAGTGAGAGGCGGACAATTATTTGAAGGAGACTTGACCACAATCTCTGGACAATTATTTGACTTGACCACAATCTCCGCAATCTGTTGTACCCCATCATTAGAATGTCTGTAGTGTTTACGATATAATTCGTACTGAAGGGCGACAGCTTTTATAGTCTCATTTCCTGTCCTCGTTATTGACACCAGTGTTTTACGGACAGTAACATGTAATCGTGTCCAAATCAAGACACAAAATATGGCATTCTGACCGGCATTCTGACCGGCATTTATTGACCACACTAAATTGGAAGAGTCAATAATTTGTGTTTGTATGATTTATAATTATGCATACAATTATGTTTCAATTTGGATACAAGGTATGTTAATATTTCATTAAGTTTTATTTGTTATCATTGATAAGAACTAAGAGATTAGTTGCCGTTAAGTCATTGATTTTGTGCAAAACACATATTCTGTACCAGAATGGGACACGCTTAATTCATCTTGATGCAATTAACCCTTTCACCCCTATGAAACTTTAGTAGACTCTTCCATGCATTGATATGGATCAGTCCATTATGGTCTACAGTGGTGAAAGGGTTAACACAAGAAAAAGAAATTGCAAACAAAATGGTCATTCAAATTCTCAAATATATTCCAAAATATTTATACAGACATACAGAACATCTCATGGTTACAGTATATGTTAATAAATCTATACAAATGTATCAACTCATTCACCCCTACAAGACACATTTGAACTCTTCCATTTCAAAGACTGGAATAGTTCATTATAAAATTTCAGGGGTGAATGAGTTGATGTTAACCAATTGCAATGTCTCAAAAGAATCATTTCCATGGTGATGGTCAGTGAGGAGATTGTTTCTTTGGCGATGAAATTGATGACAGATAATCTCGATAATTAATAAAAAAAAGCATCTTGATTGACAGCTCAAGTCAGGAACGCATTTCCTTAAGAAATACTGCCAAAATCTCTGATGTTCATCGTTTTCCAATCAATTGATCAATACTGTAAAACTCTGGCATTGTAACCGATACTTAATCATCTCTGGGTGATCTAGACGACAGTAAGGGGATATATATGTATATGTCATCTTTTTTCTTGTGACATTAATTACTGTAAGTACACACAGGTCACCAGGTTTATGTACAGTGTGTACTTGTAAAATGGAGTATGTATACGTACCGCACCAGGACACTTGTAAAAATTGTCTGCTTGTTTTAACACCGAAGTATAAATCAACACTTGGCCAATACTGAGCTAATTTTCTGTATTGGGACCACTTTGACAGATAAGGAGATGGGAATCTTCCTGCCCACACGTTATAATAGCTGGACCTGCAATGTTTAGCCTAGAATTATTTCTCATGATAGGGAGGTAATTTGACTGATACATAACTTTGCCATCTTGCAATCCAATTTTCGTTATCTCATTCCTGATGTGTATGTCACAAAACTTAAGTTTTAAGAACTCCCATACCTTTACCAAAAAAATGTATCTATGAATTGAAAAACTTTTAATGGCATAAAAATTGCTTTATTGAAACATTTCTTAACAGGAACCCTGTACTCTTTGTGGAACATCTATGAAAAAAATATTAAGAAACAATGAAAAAAAGTAAAAATGAGGGCAGGTTATTGTTTGTATGAAAAACTAAAATGGAATTCTGAAGTATTTTGCTTGCAGTGGAACACTGGAATCAAGATAACTGCAGTTGTGAAAAAAGACCTGATAAAAGATACAAGAAAATTAAAATTAGACTATTGAACCAAATTACTACAGGGAATTTAGACAAAGAAATAATTTTCCATTACACTTCTTTGCAAACAGCTTTATAAGTAATAAAGTGTTCAAGACCATATTGTAAACTGCAAAATGCAGGGTAAGTACAAAAAATGTTGATAATATTGAATTTGCAAAAACCACTTTATGAGCTTGTGGAAAATTAAATATGAAATTCTGCTTAAATTCAAGCTTTATTTATTATACAGCGTATATACTGTTACCTGAATAAATGCTGAGTATCATTTGTGTATTTATGGAATTCCACAGAGACTCGGAGACTCACAGACGGACTGTTTGACCTTGGGGTTTAACAGTGTATCATACAAGGGTCAGAGTTCAGATCAGAGAGAGGCCGTGTTTGTCACCAAACGTTTGTCCACTGGATCAAGTTAAAATCCCCTCAAATGTGTTTGTGTATTACTCAGACTGTTTGAAATACAAATAGACATGTCAACTCCGACGTATAATCTCTAACCGGAGTGATAAATCTATGTTTCACCGCAAATATTGATGAATTAGTCAGCGAAGCCTCGCACCTCAATAAATCTACTTATTTTATTTCTTTTATGTCTTGATGGATGAAAGCTTGTAAAAGTAATAATGGATATATCCAATTTTTGGCCTGACAGACATCGTCATAAAAATTATAAAAAAAAATTAGAAATATTTCCTGATCAAAGTCCAATATTAGCTATAGTTGACAATTCTGTGATATAGTTTCCCTGTAGCGACTTGACAAATCGACAAATTATGTTTAATGATCTCATGTTATTATGATTTGATGTCACCATATCATGAAGTTTAATTATTGCTAAGTACATATTACAAGTACAGGTGGACCATCTTATATACAATAGTATAGTCCTAATATACACACCTGCCCAAAAACTGTATCTGTAATGTTCGTGGGGCTAATATATCACGGCTGTACTGATTGAAACTAGTTCACTGGGATTAACTTATTCACCCCTGCAGACACATTTGAACTCTTCCAAGTTTAAGGTTGGAACAGTTCATTATGAAATTTCAGGGAAAACATATTAGCATCAAAATGATACTTTTGTAATCTGTTGATTTGATTTATTTTACAAATGTTTTATCAAAATAGCGTAAAATCTTATATTGAGTTGGTCTTTTATATCTATTATTGGCAGTAAAAAGGAAACAGGTCTTTTATTTATCTCTGTATATTCATGTTATTAGTATTCGTAGGGTATTTAATGTTGTGCTATCTTTGGTGACCCCTAATATAGTGAAGTTATTAATCCCTGGAGAAAAATTACTAACTGCATTGTGAAAAATAGACAAAAAGGTGACAAATAAAATTACTAAGTATACAGTTGAAACCAAATGAAAACTGAAAAATAGAAAGTTAACTTTTGATCACATATCCAAAAATACCGCACATTAATGTAACAGTAATAGCATGAAGATTAAACTGTGAAATTTCAAATGTGGAAATTTGACTCAAAATAAAGAAAATTGCAAAATTTTGTCTTATTCATGAAAGTGGAGGTATTAGTCAAGTGCCATAGGAACAGTTATAAAGCAACACCATAACAAATGGAAAGCTACAGCCTTAAACAAAAATAACTCTTTAAAAAATTTGGAAGTGAAACCATGCAGATATCGATGGGCTTAGGAATGATAAATATTTTCCTATGAAAATAAAAATAAAACAGATTTAGCAGTGAATTCTACCTGGGGTAAGTATCTGAACAACTAATCTAAAGAGATCAAACCTTTATGGCTGTAATTTACAGTTTTATCTTCACCTTTCTATTAGAACACATACTATTGACTGTAAGGGGCCTCTTCACAAGCTGTTAACCTGTTTGTAATCTCCGGATGTGGGAGGAGGCTATAAACAATGGGGAAGTCCCAATATTGTAGGCCTCTCTGATCGAGTGACCCATTTTCCTTACTTCCTTCATATACACAACATCTAGATGTAAGCATATGTAAGTGTCCTTTGGTTTTGTAAAGTAATTAAATTAATTTAAAAAAAAAATATTGTCATAACTAGTCAATACATAGCAGGGATTTAGTTGGTATTGCAGGGATTTAGTTGGTATTGCAGGGTTTTAGTTGGTATTGCAGGGATTTAGTTGGGTTCAAGCAGTATTTCAGCTGAACAACCTATCTATAAACTAATAAATACCCCATTCGTTATAAGTGCTCTCTATTCATTTTGTCTAGTTTAAGTGACTCATTCCTTCACCATTATTTATTACCTTTTAAAAAAAGGTATCTTTTATGGCTATTTCTTTAGACTTTTGGAAGGTTCTGCAATCATTCAGATGTTTCTAAAATTCTAAACACCCAGGGCATTTATTAGATCTATTAGGGTAGAACTGCGTCGTAACTGCTGTACTGTATCTATAACCGCTGTAATATAAACCTAATAAATAGTTTATTTATTTGTACATACAGTAGGATTTTAGTGGGTGTTAAACAACTTATAACTATTAAAATTTAAAGGAAGAATTTTTAAGACCAGGAAATATTATCAGAACCAATTTATGACTATTTAAATGCGGCAATGTAAACCTAATATTGAAATGCATTTCAACTCATAAATGATATCTATTTATGATGATAATAAAAGGCAATATAAATCTTAAAAAACCAAGAAATAACTTATTTTGAAAAATGTTACAGCAATTCCAAATTTTATGAAATCAGTAACGATACAAAAGTGACGGATATTTACGTTATATACAGGAAACTGGACGTATGATGTGGAAATTTGTACTCCTTACTTTGCTGACACGATAAGATTATCCCATGTACATTATAGTTATAACTACAGGAAACTGGAGGTACAGGGAAGACGCCCTATACACCTGACACACGAATCATCTCAAGGGTGGCGACATATATATATAGTCACGACCATCGCTAAGTACTGTACTAGGTCGGATTCTCAAAATACTGTATACAATCTGATGTCTTAAGTCCATTACAATGGTATGAAACTGTATATTTGGACTGGAAGATCAAATTACTTCACCGTTTGGCTTAAAGTTGGTATCATTTCATGGAAGTGTGTCAAAAGTGTTCTCATTGAATTGTGTACATCAGGGAGGATTTCGTAGACGTTGACATCGGGATGACAACACAACAGTTAACTTACTGAGGATGTCAACACTGCTGTCTACGATACTATTTGTGTATTTCCTTGTCTGGGATTGTCAACAATGCAGATATCAGTGTTTACACGCGTTCTGTCATCAACAGCAGGAAATTAACAAATATATCTGAATAGAGACAGTAGCAGCTATATATTTGCAACTGATCAAAAACTGAAATTTATAAAGAATATATGGATGAGCAAATTACCTGTCTATGAGGAATCTTAATCTAAAAATGGGGTAAGTTTGAGTAAACAGGTACACCATGTAAAGATTTACCGATCGACAGATAAACGAAATCTTTGAAGTATTTCTACAGGCAACAGAATCTGGGATAAACTTTAGCTATATATAATAGGTTACAAATGTCTTAAAAAAATCTTTACATGAAAGCTTTTAAAATTGTATTCCTATTTAAAAGAAAAAGCAGAAAAAACATCTATTAAAAGTTTGAGATTTTTTATTATCGGTTTTAAAATGCTAACGTGAGACAGTAAAACCTTCTTCCCCTAGGCCTGTATTATTGGTTCTACATCTAAAAATCTGTAGTCTTCAATTATCAACACCAGCTAGATATTTACTGTTATCAAAATGTTGAGAACGACACATTCTAACACATCCAAGTTCTATGACATGGTTTGTGTAATAAGGAATCTGTACCTGTAAGTTTTCCACCTGTACCGTATCAGTTCAAAGGTAGACAGGTCTGTGATGTCAACCACCTTACAGATATATACAGGCAGGGAGATTGAATTTACCGGGGCAAATGACAAAATGTGACAAAGAAATGGGACAGTGGTAATTATTTTGGGTGTTTGTGCATCAATCATGTTGCATGTGGAATATATTTGATGTGGGATACACACTGGCTACAAACTGATACCCACATAAACATTCAATCATTGATGCCAAACTAGTATAAATTTAACAATCACTGGCGACAAACTGATACCCACATAAACATTCAATCATTGATGCCAAACTAGTATAAATTTAACAATCACTGGCTACTAACTGATACCCACATAAACAGTCAATCATTGATGCCAAACCAGTATAAACAATCACTGGCGACAAACTGATACTCACAAAAACATTCCATCATCATCAGTACATCTTGTGAAAATTCGTTTTCATACAAACATCCATCATCGTATCATTAGGATACATATTTATATAGATTCAATCATTAATTTCTAACCAGTATAAACAATCACTGGCAGCAATCTGATACTCACAAAAACATTCCATCATCTTCATCTCAAGAAAAATTTGCTCACATATAAAAACATGTATTATGTCCCATATACCGTTTAATTAATTCATATATCATACACAAGCATAACATTCAAAGGGTCAAGTGATATATATGGGATTTTACCCAGAAATTATAATTTTGACCCGCATGTATATATTTTCATAATTTATTTTTCACCGAGATATATACTATCTGTAAAACAAACAAAAAACTAAAAAATTCTCAAAAAAAACAGAAAAACAATAATTTTCAGAAAATGAAACATGGCCATGCACACACATTCGTCACAAAACAATTTTCACTTGCAGAATCTATCGTTGAAAGTGTTAATTTACAAAATTTAAATTTTCAGAAATAAATTAGACATGAATACCTCTATTCATCAAATGGCTTATTGACTACCACAAAACCTGCTTAGTGTAGAGGTGTCAACGGAAAAAATAGAGCTATCTACATGAAGAAGACAATAGGCATTGCGGAGGTTTAGAGGTGTATTAGGAGGGATAAGTTTTAGGTAACAAGTTTAAACAGGGTTTCAGTTTTATGAATCAATTATAACCTTGACATTTCTTAGCTAATCAACCCAAAATGATGTTATGTAAACGTCATTCAGGTCTGTCAATGAGAAAAATTATTCTTTGTGATAAAAGTTATGGCAGTTCCAAATGTGTTGTGATTTACTTCCCTATTTTTCATTGTACATATATATGATACCTGTTCAAAAGTCAAAAAAAAACAAAAAAAAAACATGTTTGATTAATGTTGAAGTAATCAATACATTGTTTTCGTGCTGTGTATTTTGTGACAGAAATGTCAAATCAAATAAATGGCATGACATAATGATAAAATTTATTGATAAACAGGTGAATCATTAGAATGGATGGGTGTCGTTTCTAACGGAGAGATTTGGTCGGGTTTACACTGGGTAAACATGTCAGACACACCTGTGTCATATACATATGAGGCAGTATTTAACTGTCGCACTATACATGTATGTATATATCTGGGCCTTAGATTTTCATTAAATCTGAATAACAAGGCAGCGTAGCCTTAATACGGTTGCTGTAACAATACAGTCTACAATGCAACACCTGTATTAGGCGGGACAGATTATTACAGCGAACTGGTCCGACATCGACTGATTGCTAACTCCCTTTGTTGTTTACATTCATCATGATGTAACGAAGGCTATGATGCTGATGATTTCTGATTTAAAACATCGTAGAGCTTGCGTTTTTGATGTTTCCTAGATGGGTTTGCCCTGAGTGTAAATAAAAGTTACAACCTTAGACGTACACGTCTGTGGAACTATAAATACAGCACGAAATCCATTGAAATTAGAACTTGGAAATTGATTATGCAATATGCAACTGGTCTTAGAATGTTGCAACTGACGACAAAATGTCATTTCAATATCCCATCTAAGGTTAGGTCTTGAATTCAAACAGAATTAGCTAGGAATATGTCTATGATCGAATAATATATGTAAGCACATTCACACACAGCTTTCATGTTTGTAGAAATGAAAATGCTTGTAAGGTTTGGCCCAATGCTACAAATTTTGTTTGTGTACATATAAGGTGCGTTAATTGATAGCAAATTTAAATGTCATCAATCTCGTGAGTCTGTTTCCCTGCTTGTATTGTGTTGGTCATCATGTACGTGTTCATCGTTGTTGTCCTGTCTTCATTGATGATTCATCATCATTTCATCATTGTTGTCGTCATCATCATTGTCAGTGCTGTCATCATTGTCATCTTGGTTAAATTAGTCTAACTGAAGGGGTCTGTTGACTGTGTTTGAAAATGGTCCATATCACCGAAGATAAAACAAATTCTGTCTCTAAAATGCAGCCATTTTATTTCAAATGTTCATAAGAAGACTATTTGTTGTGTCATTTTTTAGAAATATTAAACAAAATTCATAAATTACTGTAAAAATCTTCTGTTTTTGCGTTCCTAGATTTTTATAGATTTGCCAAAATGGTCAATTTTTCAGGAACCATTTTTTTTGCACAGATTTCAGGCCAATGGGCTATGGCACATAGTTATGAATAAGGATGGACAAAAATTCTACTAATTTTGCGAGTCAGAAATATTGTTGCCATAGACATTCAAACCCCTAAACAAAAAAAAACAACCTTACAGTAAATTGGACATTTTCAGAGACCAGATTTTTTTGCCAATATCATGTAGGTATCATGCTTTAAAATTCCATGCATTATTCATTAATTGTTGTACTTTCTGTAGGTGTGTTGTCTCCAGATTCTCATTATCCTTGTCATCGGCACCAATTTCATCTCATCATTTGCATATTTGTGTATTCCTTTCAGGTCAGAGTCAGCTATGAAAAAGCTGAAAAAGTTTTTCAACACCGTTCGTTTTATCTCCAAATTACAACCAAGGTGAGACAATATAGTTATCTCCCTTTCTGCATGTGACTACGTGCAGTTATTTATTAACCAATCAAAAAACGGAACATATCTAGAACTGTAGCTTGCTTTAAATTTTCTAATAATGTGACTGTCTGTTTAACTATTGCACAGCATACAGAATGTGTCAGCCACTTGGGTCTAAATCGTTGGAAGTTACTAAAAAAATATTTGTAGTTTCGGATGGAGGTTGAAAATTGAACCAGTACAATTTCTTGTATTTATTCTAGTCGCCAGATTTCAGAATGTGTCAGCTTGCATGATTGGTTCATTCAATTTCCAACTTGAAACTTCATCATAATTTTTTTTTTTTTCTTAAAAGTTTTGCAGTTATAATTATATTGTTGATGTATCGTATTCTAGTGTATGAATACGCAGTTATATACACTGTAAATACACTGTAATAAATACAATGTTTGCAATGCAAGGCACACTGTATGCCATATTCTGTCTTTGCGTATTGCAGAGTTATCTTCTCTTGAGAGCAGGTATTGATTGTTACGTCATTGGTTTGTGAGAGTAACGT
>JAUMHH010008725.1:0-11206 GCA_032359455.1 Chlamys rubida
TTTCACGCTTCTCGCTAGAAACAATGGCTTCGAAAAGAAAGGTGCTGACATTACAACAGAAAATCGACGTTCTTAAACAGACTTATATTTGCCAGGTATATTTGTTTGCTTGGTTTGTATATGACAATAGCTAATATAAGGTCATATTTCAACAGTTTGCTGATCAGTATCATTACAAATAATGTCAGATATAATTTAATGGCACTGTGTAATGTAAGCTATAATTTGTGTTAAAGTTTTTTTTACAAGTTTTAATTTCTTTTTTTGAGATTCGGATTACCTTCTTACATTTTTAATGGATATATGTAATATGACAGGTAATTGACAGGGAAAATCCCGATCTGTTTATATATTATTGCATGCTCAAGGTATATCACTGTAACAACAGATTACACGACGGTAGTACTACAGTAGATATATCTTGCATAGAAAGATTCCTGGCTATGGATCCCGGACAACACACCAGAAGAAGAGTCTGTATAAATTTTATTTGGACGTAAATACCCGGACATAGAGGACGACAAACTGTTGCGGATGATGGCAGCTCGGTTCCTGTGAGCTGTGACACATAATTACCTCTCAACAGAAAACAGGATGTAAAACGCGTATCCTGACGCGATCGCGTACACGATGAATCTTTAACCCTTTCACCCCTATATAACTTTAGTAGACTCTGCCATGCATTGATATGGATGAGTCCATTATGGTCTACAGTGGTGAAAGGGTTAACCAAAATCAGAGACTGCTAAATATCTATTTTTTCTCTCTTATTTTTTGCATTTTTTCTGTATCTTTTTAAAGAGGAATTAAAGAATGAATGAATAAATGAAAAGGTATATCACCGCTTTATTACAAGTCGAAAAACTCAAAAACAGCGTAATGGTACAGATGAATGATCATTGAGGCTGCTATAGACAAACAGAATGACCATGATCCAATATACATGGTTATCAATTATATAGCGCATAGGCAAGCAGAATTATCATAGGGTTACTATGGTAATTAAATTAAGGTAATAACTTCTGCATAACACAAGATATTGTGACACGACATAGGAGCTAGCTAGCTGCCCGACTGCAGACTCCCCGATGCAGAGAACTCTAGAAAACATTGCCACATGCACTGATGCTATGTCTGTAAACCAGGTTTTATTTATTCCTCATATCTTTTTTTCTTCCATTTCAATTTGATAATTAGTAAATCTAAAACTACTCAAACACATACTTAATCAGTACAACGTACACAAAGTACGAAATTCTGCAACTATGATCAAAGGATCCGTTATTTAGTTAATATGGCTTCTAAATTACTGCAGAAAAGTGTAGAGAACCCGAACTTAAAGCCGCTAATGCACTTTATTGGAAGTTAATCATTGCTATATAGGAGTTGATGGAAGAAGGGATGGACTTTTCCCTGGATTCATATAAAGTCCCTGAGTTAATGCTATGTAATTGGCATTGTGTATATATTGTAGGTGTTCACAGGACCATCACACGTAATTAAAACCTCTGGTGCGACATTGATTTTTTTTGGATTTTTTTTTGGATTAAAAAAAACTAATTTATAAATAGTAAGATTTTTTCTATAATGGTCAAATAATTAGATTTTCGCAAAGGTAATTAAACAAATCTGTGAACGGGGCCGGTATTTTACTGCAAAATAACAATGATAAAGGAGCCGCTGATTAGAAACTCTACGATGGGATAATAAGATTGAAGGCAATTCTAGGACCCGAGGATCCGAAGATCCGCAGTACGCTATTCCTGTGTCCAATTAATGATAACAGAAACATACCACCATTTGCTCCTCTCGTTTATACGTAATAGATAGCAGCGCATCTCGTCTGTAATCACATAAACGCGATGTTAGATAATCACAAAGAGGTTGTGAACCAGGTGCTCTCCGTGTAGAACTGATTATATAAATCTATACCTTACAACACAGGACTCTGTGTAAAGGAGGAAACGTACACCCTGTACAGTATATATAACACTGGGATTAGTCTGTACCTAAAACATCCCCCTGTATACACACTAGAATAGTTTACCTAAATGTCCGTACCTAAAACATCACCCTGTATACACACTAGAATAGTCTACCTAAATGTCCGTACCTAAAACATCACCCTAGTATGTGTCAAAAACTACATTATACCTTCATGTAGCCTGCATCTAAAACATCCCACTCTATAACATATCCCTTTGGGCAGTTTTTTTTCATCATTATTTTTTTTTAAGTGCGAAACAACAACATAATGCTATTTTAATGACGTCACAGTACTTGCAATATAACATGCATTGTGACATCATGCATAATTTGGTCGATCTAGCTTTAATACATATGCGGGTTAAACCAGAAATCTAAGTAGTGATAATTTGAAGCGATAATGATTTATACCAAATTTGGCGAGTGTAATCTCAAATGAAGCCAAAATATAATCATCTCAATGAATCATTTATTAGTTATACACGTATATATATATCCTATTATATATCAATTATCATGCCACACAACACCTCCAAAACGTCAAAGTACGTACTTCCATAAATATTACATGTACCAGCTGGATTATCTGATATCTGGTTCCGGATTAGGGATCATGTTTGAGCATCACAGACAAACCTGCGTCAAGGTTTCTTAAAATTCATTTTACATACGTATCTATACAATGGGGAACATTAAAAGTGGTCTCTTAACACAGGTGGTCTCTTAACACAGGTGGTCTCTTAACACAGGTGGTCTCTTAACACAGGTCAGGGCTAGAATTTGTTTTTGAATACTATGGCCACTAGTCAATTGTGGTAGTAGTTTCCAATCTTTCAGTCCATGTGCAAATTCCACTACTGTGTCTAATCCAATAGTATTCAACAAGATAGGCAATTTAACATTTTGACAAGTCAATTGGGCTGGCGGTTTTCTGAACAACTAGTCCAGCTGGAGATTTCACTAGTCTCAAGACTATCGGGCTACCCTTGTTGTCTAGCCCTGCAGGTGCAATTCAAAAGGGTATCTTTACAATGGGGAACATCGAAAGTGGTCTCTTAACACAGGTGGTCTCTTTATAGAGTTGTCAGTCACATGAGCAGGTTTCACTGTAGTCATTCAAAGCATTATTTGTGGGACAAGACAAATAGCCTTGTGACCACTAAAACAAGTACAAGCACAGATCATGACATCCTCCGGTAATTTGTGGCAACTGCAGAATGACTGGGACCTGACGGTAGTAGAGAAGCTATTGACAGGACTCACGAACCAGTACGTTCATGGACAACCACGTTATTTATTGCAGTGAGATGTTGCCAAGTCATTAGCACAACACAGTTTCATTTTATGTCTGAATGGCCACATATACCACACAACAACAGGGAGAAGTCATGAATGGAGAGACATGAGCGATACATTGTCAGCAGGTAAAAATACAGTACCACCACATGACTTTCAGCAGGTAAAATAACCAGATGATCGTCAAGTGCTATGGATCTACCTCTGGGACATTTGTGTATAGCTTGATTTATTCATTAGGTAAAATCTAGATCAATGCATGGTAGAGTCTGCTAAAGTTACATAGGGGTAAAAGGGTTAATCATGTTTTCCTCATGGGTGTGATCATTTTAGTACCTAAAACATTTAGTTTTAACCTTAATTCAGTGAATCTTATTCTATCTTAACATTTCATTTTAGTTCAATTAAATCAAATTTTTACATTTATATTTTTAAAACCCAAAACATTTAGTTTTAACTTTAATTCTGTGAATCCGATTTTAGCTTAACACTTTATTTTAGTTCAATTAAATCAATCTTTTTCATTTTTATTTCAACTTTGCAGGATGGGTAATCTAAATGGTAATATATCCAGGCCACGCTGATGATCTTCAAACTTTGGTTAATTCCAGAAATACTGGGATTGTCACTTGCTTCCAACACTGGTCACACCTCTAAACTCTCCAGACTAAATACATTTTCCAAATTGCACTGTCGGTTTCAGACACTGTTTCACAACTTATAAAAGTTGCATCATTTCTGATTATGCTTTGAAAGGCCCCGACATGCCTCCGGGAGTTTGAGGCCGTTCCCGTGTCCTTGTCCCGGAGGAGATCCAATTATCCATCAGTTACCTGACATTTCTCTCGGAGCAAACTGGTGGTTTGTGAACCAGTGTGGCTCTGCCCCCACTAATCAGTCTGTACAGCGATCCCTCTTTCTGCCTAATCACTTCCAGACATTGTTCCCACCAGACAAACCATCGCTCTGATTTTACAACAATCTTGTCTTCCATAATTTTCAAGCAGACATATATACCAGTCCCATCTTTAAGCCCAGCACACCTATATACATATGCAGTCATACATAATGTTTAGCCCATTCACCCCTGAATTCATATTTGAACCTTACCAAATCAAAGACTTGGCAAGTCCAGTCTAAAATGAAGGGGTGAATGAGTTAAAAGTTTAAGTCTGTCTCTACCTTATTCTGTTAGTAGTAGTGGTGTTGCAATATCTACAGTACATCAATATATACCATACCTCAGATTCATTCCTACATTGCAGTATCAAACCTACCCATATTTTTGCGAAAGTATAGTTTGTTTCTTAAAAGTAGCCAACAGAGTATCAAACTAACATATTATTGCAATTGTTAGTATAGTCTGTTTCTTAAAAGTAACCATTACAGTATCATCGCAAACACAAGCAGACAGTATTGATGTTTTGCTTTAATTTGTTTTGAGTGAAATGATTTCAGTCATGTTCTGATTATCTTGTTCCAATTCAAACAAATTTTATTACAATTTTTTCAAAAAAACAAATCAAGTTTGAACAGCTTTTTTGTAAACATTGCAAAGAGACCTGACAATTATAATGAAAGCTCCTATAATGTAGTGTGCTCTATTTTGTTGACTTACCCATGACTGCGTCAAATCATCAAGCATTTTTCTGCCTGGTGATTCTGTAAAGACCCAACTTATCAAAGTGTTCCAGCAAATTATCATTGTTATGCCTCTACTGTGAGCGCCGCCAGCAGTATCAGATGTTAGCCCGCGAAGCACCAGCACATTGCACGGTAACATGCTCACTTTTCCGTAAATCAAGCCATCGTACCAGTTATCTGTAGAAATGGCTCTTCTAATCTAATTGGACATTCATTTTGACAATTCCACAGATCAGCTGATGATGATGGAGTCTGCTAAAACATCTTTTAAACTGAAGTGTACTTTTGGCTGTTACTACACCATGAACCCGACTGTACAACATACGGCCACTTCAAGATTGGGATTGGAACAATCACAGGTTTGAAGATGTTTCGGTCCTATAGCTATATCCCCGGGTGTTAACAATCACAGGTTCCAACCTTTGAATTGGAAGAGTTCAAATGTGTCTTCAGGGGTGGATGAGTTAACAGTCAATGTTACTTTTTGTTTGTTCTTCGTTCAGTTTGTCAACGTTAACCTTTCTTCTTCCTTTCACAGTCGATGTATCTTTTTCTTTGTTCTTCTCTCACATTGACAGTGTTACTCTTTCTTCATCTTGCTTTGTCCTTCCTTTGAATTTTTTTTATTTTTTTTTATATTGCATCATAAACTGTAGTAAATGATACTACGTTTTCATTGACCTCCTAGGTTAATCCTGTGCTCTGTAAATGTGTATAAAAATTCAAATCAAAGTGAATCCCCACTTCTTGAAAGATGTTAGCAATGACAAACAAGGATCGGATCTGCTTGAAAATGGATAGCCACCCTTCTGGTAACTGAAATCCAGGAAATGAAAAAAAGGATTTAATTTCCTTGAATACAAAGTGTCAGGAATATATCTTGACCATCAAAACAAAAACACTCTGTACAAGCAACCTACCTGAGTGAACTTAACCCTTCCACCACTGTAGATCATCATGGACTCATCCATATCAATGCATGGTAGAGTCTACTCGAGTTACATAGGGGTGACCCTGAATGGGGACACGGTAACAGAGAACACTAACACTGCTATCTGTCACGTGCACCCCTAGTAACAGGTTTTAATTATTCTCCCAACTTTAATGGACATACAAGTGAATCCTAAGCTCTTATACAGGAAAACCTATACGAGAGAAGATAATTTATTGTTTCGGTGAAGACATTCAAATTTATTCTGGTTTGCATTGATCAGGTTCGTTCTTGTATACTATTACATGTAAATAAGCACAAATCTCGCTGCGGTAAGCCACAGTTTCTGACTGTAAAAAAACATACATGTATATAGGACAAACATTCCAGGTGAACACCATGATCAGAATTTTTGTCAAAACTCAGCGAGGAATTTAGAAATTACCTGGAGTCCGAAACAACAGTGCAGCATTTCAAAACCCAACCCCCTTAATTCTCAGACCACAATATACAACCCAACCCTCTTAATTCTCAGTAGATAACCCAACCCCCTTAATTCTCAGACGACAATACAATCCATCCCCCTTCACTCTCAGCACCCATGCAGATTCCCAGTAGACAATACAACCCAACCCCCTTCACTCTCAGCACCCAGATTCCCAGTAGACAATACAACCCAACCCCCTCATTCTCAGGTGATAACCCAGTCCCCTTGGTTCCCAGCAGATAATGAAATCCAGTCCCCTTCATTCTCTGACAGTAAATAATCCAGCCCCTTATATTAATTCCCAGCAGATAATATAATCCAGCTCCCTAAATTCCCATCATATTATAATAAAATCCAGCCCCCTAAATTCTCCAAGGAATATAATCCTGAAACCTTTATTCTCAAATAAGTTGTCAGATTGTAAGAAGACTGGATTACTGGTAAAATTTTGTAGAGAGAAAGAAAAATGTGTCTCCTAAATCACTATGTGGTTAACTCTGGACAAGAGTAGTGGCTAGTCAAACTATATATAGTTGACTGCAAAAATCAAAAGACAGGAAACTAAGACAGCTTTGCGAAAATTACTTAATATTCCAATAAAATATTGACGGTAAGTTTATATAACGTAACGGTGTCTATGACAGAGAAAACAAGAAAGACCAGGTTCCTACTGTCTAATACACATATACTGTAACAGTAACCGGTAGACCACATATCGATGTTTTCACTAAAATCCAATATTCTGACAACTGTGTGTGTGTGTGTGTGAGTTAGACCTGGTAAGATACTGACAGTGATACATTGTATATATGTACTGTATATTGTACACATATATATATATACAAAAAAACACCAACAGGAATAGTGCTATAAATGCTTGCAACAAAAAAACCTTAAGAAAACTTTCCATTTCTTCATTCTATTTCTCTAACCTGTAGTTTTCGGCACAAGATTTTCCCCAGCACCATATATGCTGATTTTAATGTATATTTGTCTTAATTTGTGGTTTTCTATATAATGTCCATTGACATCCATAATCTATCAACTCAGCTTAACGTGTCTGCTTGCTTCTTGAATTGAGTTCTGTCTCCTTCTAATGCGATTTAACAGATGATGGCTTGCATGTGCATCGACTCCTAATCCAATTCATTTCGCGTTAGAACTTGTCCGAGATAAACTGGTCGAAAGTCCACGGCGAAGTTGAGTTAGCCAGTGCATGTGCAGTGGAGCCTCGCTATTCCATACTTCTTCACCCCCGAACAAAAAGGTTGAACTCCGAGATGGCTGTTTTTTTGCACAGTTTGGTTTACGAAGGCCATTATATCCGTAAAACATAAGCTGGGGCAAAAGAACAAGATCGAACGTTGGATTACGAGGCTTGTAATATTAATGTGGCTCGACTATATATACAGCATATGCATCCAAAAATTTCAAGACAAATGAACTCCCTTCCAATAAGAATTAAAGTATTAACCCTTTCGGCACTGGAGATCATAATGGACTGGTCCAGATCAATACATGGAAGAATCTACTGAAATTACATAGGGGTGAAAGTATTAAGCATATATATAGTTATCTACAGTATATGCAAGCTGCAAAACATGTTTAATCCTAATTGGGTTCATCCTTGTTCTGTGTACCTGTACATGTGTTTTCTGGTCTTCACCCCTACATATTTAAACTGGACTTGCCCAGTCTTTGATATGGTAAGGTTCAAATGTGACTTTAGGGGTGAATGGGTTGATTACCAAGGCAACCTTGAGCTTTCATTTAGCAGATCTTAATCATATAATAGGTCTATAATAGTCTCTTCACATTAATTTCCAAGAAATATAATAACCCTTGGCCATCTTTTTATATAAATCTCCCACAATGCAGGGTAATCGCTCAATGCAAGATCACAGGTAGGTAAGGTCAGGTCTCCTCAAATGCGTCCCTCAAAATAACATACCTACAGCAGTCCAGCTAAATAGCAATTTTTTTCTTTTTTTAAATGGTTCAAGATTAGTTCAGGGCAATCACAATTTTTTTAACTCATTCTCCCCTGTAGACACATTTGAACTCTTCCAATTCAAAGATTGGAATAATTCATTATGAAATTCAGGGGGTGAATGAGTTAACAAGATCCAATAAAACAAAAAGATTTGCCTTAAAACTACAAATGTAACTGCTTCCAGGCCACTTACACACTGCATTCTCAAAATGAACAGCTGAGGAGATCCCATAAATATCATATGACAGAAAAATCCTCTATAAAACACTGGATGCTATTTCTGAAAGACATAACTCGTGTTTTTTTGGTCATTGTTTATGAATTTGCCACTCATTTAGATACGAAAACATTCCCACAAACCACTTGTGTCTATCAGAGATGATGGGTGTGTATATTGATCGGAGACCTTCAGTTGTCGACGACAAGGATTAATCAATCTTTTGTGTACAACAGTAGGGCGAGAATGTAATACCCGACCTGATGAATAAACATGGAAGGAATGACAGCATGTCTACATACATGTATCTATCTCCTGTAACACTGTGACATCGTGTATAATCTACAGCTACACCGATAATCATACCACATCATATTGTACTGCGATACTTGCTTGTGTATCGCCTTAAATTGTTTTGTTAGCCTGTATCGTAATAAAAAAAAATCTTTAATAAGCTCAAAGATTTTACTTCGTTTTGTTTTCCTTCAGTAAAGATGTGACCCACTGTACTCGTACCCAAAAGTGCTAAAAATCATACAAAAATATATACTTTGACAGTATTTACTATTTAAATCTATGACAAAACTGTAAAATCCTGCATTCAATCATAGTACGTATCATATCGTAAGCATCATACCATGATATCTACCATATCGTTAGGTAGATGTATCGGTGCAGCCCTATTCAGTATAATCCCATCGTCAGGCCTGAAAAAATATGTATTTCATGTTTCTTCTCTATAAAAAATTGGAAGTAGGTAATGATGGTTTGGCTGTTTCGGTCTTGTTTTTTCTCTCTAATTTTCACCAGCAATTAACACTTTTCGTTTTTCATGGTTTTTCACTTTTCACGGGAATAACTAACCCTTTCACCACTGTAAACCATAATGGACTCGTCCATATAAATGCACAGTAAAGTCTACTAAAGTTACATAGGGGTGAAAGGGTTAATGTATGGTGATGCGAGCATGTCACAACCAGAGGGAATGACTCTAGTTGGGAAGCTTTTTCACACTGTATTGTCAGCAATTTACATATAATCATCTATTTACTTCAACATGTTTCTACTACTAGCACACCAGGGTTAGAATGCTGTTTGTCAAACACTGCTGACCTCTGGGCCTGAACTAGATTGGTAATCATCTACTCTTAATTACCATGTACATATCATATTACAGCCTAAAATTAGGAAGTTGACCCAAATATCAAAATAACCTTAATTTGATTATAATTTCATTAACTTGACCAGGCTTTGACCAGTCCTGTGGGACCTGTTGACAACCTCCCACTGCTAAGCAATACAGTACATAGACTACTACCAGAGGTAGTGTCATTGATCAATATTGGTCGGTGTGGTATTCCAAATTTTGGTGGGCACAGTCAAGAACCTCCCCACAATTTCAGTAAGATCATAGTGTCGTACAGATGTCACCAAAAAGTCTAGAATTTGAACTACAGTACATAGATTTCAAGTGTCATTGAGGCAATACATGCATGCTAACTCTCTGTATTTTGGAGGGAGACTTGTGATTTTGGACTGCACTGATCACATACATAATTGTACATACATAATTGTACAAACATAATTGTACAAACATAATTGTACATACATGTATGTAAAAGGATGTTGAAGTGAAGTCAGCCTTTTTTATCTAGGGAATATATTAGATCTATAGGCAATAAAAAAGCTAAATATAACCTGCCACAAACTTACACATGTACCACTACAGACATATACCTGTACAAGCTGAGCCAGGTAAAAGGCTGATATATATATATATAGATTTGAGATGAGCCATGTTCACTGTACTAAGTGGGCGACTAGCAAATGCTTTTGGAAAAAGTATTTTTGGCCATGGGAAGAAACATAGACCAATTTAAAAACCACAAGTCCGACTATATAGCCTAATATGGTTCTGATATTATACTGGTCCTATAAACACCACCAGTCGGCATGCCTACACATCTATAACCTCCCAGTACACAATTTTGTCACACTAGACACTTAAACACCATATGTTTACCCAAGGGGAGATTTGTGAAATGACTCTCCAACGCCACAGCCTGCGAAAATACACAAATCAAAGGCCCAAATTTACTGTCCTTCTGATCAAGAATTAGGATCCCTGTACCACTGCCAAAAACTTTCACTACGTGTTGTAAAAGAGTTTTTTCCAGCATGACCATAACATTGATCAAACATTTCTGAAAAGTAAACCATATATTGCAGAACTTTTATGAAGACTGTACATTGGGGTTGGAACTCAGAACTTCCGATTGTTATACTATGGCTCTTTAACCCATTCACCCCTAAAGTCACATTTGAACCTTACCAGATCAAAGACTGGGCAAGTCCAGTTTAAATATGTAGGGGTGAATGTACCGTAACCAACGGATCAGATACCTGGTCAAGAGAAGTGTCCCGACACATGACGTACAACTTTCTATTAAAGGGAGGTTACTATGAAACAAGAGGCCCAATGGGCCTGAATCGCTCACCTGGTATTAATCTCACACTTGTAATCTTAAAAGTGGACTAAAATACAACTACCGGCAGAATATCAGTGTTTGATTAATAAGAACCTATTAAAAGATTTAAACATATGACGCCTGTGACCTTGAATGTCGAACAAGGACATTAGGTTGAAGAGAG
>JAUMHH010008736.1:0-11206 GCA_032359455.1 Chlamys rubida
CTGTCTCCCTACATTGGATTTTCAACTAGGGATGTACTTCCTATTTCCGTTTAGCAATACACTCCTATTACCTTAAACGGTAGAAGGAATGCTTCGTTAAGGAGTAACATCACAACGAAGTGAGATTGGAAGCCATATTTTCTGTAGGTTAGGTGAGAAGTGTTCGTATTCGTAATGGAGGAAGAAACAGTAAGATGCACAACCTTTGCAGCATTTCCACAATCATGTCCCATTACTCCTTCACAATTATCTGCAGCCGGATTTCATTACGAAGGGAATGAAGATGAGGTTGTTTGTCACAAATGTGGACTAAAGCACAAAAAATGGCAGAGGGGAGATAACCCCCTGGCTTTTCACCAAAAACTATCACCAGCATGCTTTGTAGTTTGCAATCTGAATGAAAATTCAAGTGTTGAAGAAATTAACCATCGCACGAGAAACTTCCATGTGAATATAAGGTCATTGACATCAGAGTCAGGACAGTCCAATGAACGACCACGTTATCCTTTATATTCATCTGTCGACTTGCGACTGCATTCGTTCAAAGGGTGGCAATATACGTCCATAACTAATCCAACTGATCTCGCTAACGCTGGATTCTTTTATACAGGTATTTATTTTCATAACCATACAAATAAATCGTAAAAAACTTTTAAATATTTTAAAAACGTTTCTTTGTGTTTTCAATTATGGTTCAAATGATAACAAATTGTTTCCTTCAGTATTTGCATGCAACGGAGTATATATGCATATTGTTAACTACAAAAAAAAAATAGGGGGAAATAAAACTGCAACCAGATCTGTAAATAAATTAATTTTATGTAAAGTTCTCATTTATAAATTTCGTACTTTAAAGGTACCACTGATCATGTGAGCTGTTTCCAATGCGGAGGAGTATTACAGAAATGGACGCAGGATGACGACCCTTTCATTGAGCATGCTCGTCATTTCCCGTCCTGTCCGTTTGTAACACAATGCAAAAATGAACGACCTAAAACGAAAGTCGTTAAAGCAGCCAGTATAAAGGTAAACACATACAAAGTTTGAACTTACCTTTCCAGCAGTGCTAGGGAGATTAAGTGATGACACGCCGTCCATCGGCCGGCCCGCTGTCATCCCTTATTGATCCGTCTGTTCGTGCGACGTTAACAATTGATTTCAAATGACATATTTGAATAACTAAGATTCTATTTGACAATAGTCTAATAACGTTGAGGTTCTAAAATAGAACACCTTTTAGAAAAAATGTTTTGAAAAAGTGGATGCCTTTAGCTTTTATTTTATGTATTTCTTGGGTATCACCAGCACGAGTGTTGATTTATAGAGCCCATTGAGTAGTGTGAGGTTCAATTGAAAGTTTTTACATGACTGTTACCCAAAATTATGAAAAAGTTTTAGGGCCATAAAGTATAAAAAATATATAATCCAATTTTTTTAAAAGTTCGAGTGAGTAAGTCAAAATTTCGAGTTAGTAACAAAAAAAGACACCTATTTTTTCTACATGACTTTAATGCTCTTCCGCACAAAATGGAACACCTCATGCTATTTATTAGTTTATAAACATAATTGACAGCATTTCAAGTATTTTTCTCATTTCAAGACAATTTCGACACTTTCTGATAAATTTCGGTTTTATTGAAATATTCATTTCAACAAATATTTGTCATGTTTAAAAATTTGATTTTTATGTTTTTTTGCTGCTTTATACCATTTCCGGGGAATTTTCATTTCATACTTTTTAAGTAGTTTGATTGAGCAAATTAGCAACAAACACGAGGTAGAAAATACTCTAACTGCTTAAAACTATTTGAATGTGAGTAAGAATAGATATATTTCACTGGTTTTGCAAAAAATCATGATAAGGTAAAATAAGCAAGATATTAATGCAATTTCTTCTTCATAATGAGGTTGACTAAATTTTTAGTCATAATATGTGGCGGGTAGTAGGATGCGATAGAGGGCTATACAGTTTGTGCGAATATCTCTCTTTCTTATTTTCTTATCAAGGTCGGAGCGGTTGAATGCGTAAACCCCTCAAATACCTTATTGTAAACAATGGAGAATAATGTCATGGCAGCTTCCTATTACATCAAGCCTGAGTAAAAGTGCTATTGAAATTATTGTAAAGTCTTTTAAAAAAAACTTCTGATCAACCTAGTGGCCTAAGGTCGTGTTATTTGGCCTGTATCATGCTTAGTAACAAGATCATCATCATGAGATAGCTATATATTTCTTCAAATGAATGACCCTTTCCTTCTTTTAAATACCAGGGGACCAAAGTGTTCAAACATTTAAGGCTTATCAACTTGTTCAAATGAATGACATCAAACTAATTTATAGATAAATGAGTGAATTTAAAAAACAAAAATCTATTGCCTAACGCAGACATAGCGTGCTGTTTGGTTTGGTTTGGTGTTATTTTGGTCAACGTCCTATAAATAGCCAAGGTCATTTAAGCACGTTCCTTCATGTGCGTAGTTTATGCGCGCTTGCGTGTGTGTTTGCAGGAGACAGGGTATGTTGGTGTTTGCCTTCTTGTTATAGCGCGGATCTGATGCCGACTTTATAGTGATATCTCACTGAAATACCATGCCGAAGGCACCAAGCAAAGCATTCCGCTCGGTCACATTATACTGACAATGGATGAACCAGTTGTTGTCAATCCCCTAAAAGCATTCTGGAAAGAAGTGCTTATAATTTTGTTCAAATGAATAATGTTGATATTCGTTCTAAGACAAAGGGGTCCAAAGTGTCAAAACTTTAAACATATGCCATTAAAAATATTTCAATTAGTATTTTGGTATTTGATATGCGGTCGTTCGCATGAACACGTGCTAATTCGTTCTTGTTTATAAAAATCAATTACTTTCTAAGTCATTTTTTACAAAATGTGTTAAACATTTTAATAACTCTTTTGATAACCAAGAAGTCTATAGTTTGAAATTTGGTTAAAGTTGCGTTTTTTTGTGTAAACTTGCTCGATTATAAAGATTTGAGTTCCTTGTTAGGTAAACAGTGCGTAGCAGCATTGTCGTATGGTATCCTTGTTAAATTGTTAATGATTCCAACTTTTGTTTTGTTGTAGCATGGTGATTTCCTGAGATCCGGAAATAGTGATGAAATGGACTGGTTTGACCATCCGGCTGTGCTTAGTATAATGGCGATGGGCTACAGTAAAACATCGCTGACCAAAGCGATTAGACTTTTTCTTAAGTGCAACAGTAAGTGCAATACACGTTACTTATTGACTTGAGTGTTAAGGTGATGTCAAAATAACTTCTGAGCAATGTTTTACTTCATACTCGAAATGAAGAAAGATTTTGGTGTGAAATGTAAAAAAGGGTCTAAAGCATAACCACAGTTAAAGTACACAAGGTGAACTATAGAACACTCCTTCCCATTCCCAAGAGGTATTAGACCCTAATACAATGATTTAAAAAAGATAGACTTGTGGAATCGTACGTTTAAAATCAATTTTACCATTTCATCTACGTAAAGGGGCAAGAAAGCTTCTGTCGTGGACTGTCCATTCGTCCGTAGGCTTCATCTCAAAAAAGCACTTCACAAAACTTGACAAAAAAACTTGACAAAAAACATGCAGAAATCTTCGGTGGCAATAAGCATATCCAATTACTGAATTATGTAGGTTCCTAAAGGGAATAAGGGGTAATTTAAATGGATTAAGTTTGCTACAATTTTAAAACCATGTTATTCCTATTTAGAAATTCTTAAATCGATTCTTTTCGATTGAAAGGTCCTAAAGGTCTTTTTCATATTGTAAATTTCACAACCCCCTTTGCATACAGCCAAAACCCCTTTCTGGTTTAGTTAATTTTCAATAGTTTATATAGAACAAATATTATATTTAGACATGCACTGGTTTTTTTCAATATGAATTAACTTTTGTTTTATTTCCTCTGTATAACCAAGGCGCTGGAGTTCAAGATATTTTGTCTGTGGTATACAGGGGCTATGCTCTATCAGTTTAATTTGATTGAATAACCTTGGTCTACATTCTAAATCACGGTTGTGAAATATGAAGAAAAATCTATGACAGCTATCATGCTATTTGACATTAAGCAAGTGGGTCGAATGGTTATTAATGAAACATGGTCCAATAATCCTAAATCCTTTAAACAACTCCCACCGAATAGTCCTAGGCTTATGGAATTTGGCCAGTAACATTTTGTGTTAAACGGTTACGTGATATGTTCAAATGAATGACTTTGAACACATTCAAGATAAATAGGGTCAAATGTTTGAAAACCCATTAATAACTTATTATGAACAATCAAGAGATCTAGGATGAAGCGAGAGGAACTTCAGGAGGGTGCCTTGACCAATTGGGCTAAATATATTAAGCATCTGTAATATATCGGAATATCTAGGTTGAGCAAGGTAATGACTATATGTTTTACTCGGCCCTGCAGTCAAAGAATATTTGGTGTCAAGTATGCAGTTATTAGCAATAAGCAAAGATTCTAACAACATCACTCTTTTTCTAATAAAAAAAAATATTGTGTAAGCTGCCCCAGTTTGTTCCACGATATTGGTAATCCTACTTCTTATTGACCAATTGATTGTACCGATTCTATTTGAGATCATGGTTTATTACAATCTCTGCACTGAATGGAAACTGATGAACCTTCCAAATATTGGTTCCTGAAATCCAACAAACGTGCTTGTAAACAACAGTTTATTGCAGGACCTTCTAATTGTTCTACAAATTATTAGTAAATACTTGTATCAACGATACTAATGGCAGTTCTACCAAACTCTGTGACAAAGGCGACGACTATTATGTCATGACTTTATCTCAGATTGTCCCTTCACTCATCTGGCACTAAGTTTCGCTATGTCTGAGGTCGTTGTTGATTTTGTTATGCCACTGGTTTCTGGGGTTCTCATGATTTGTCTAATGTTTGTTGAAAGTTTCTTGTTTTGTACAAATAAATATTACTTACAGGCAAAACTGTGTAACAATCGCTCGTAAATTGTTTACCTAAAACATTTCCCGTGATTTCAATAAATCCTCTGATATAAGTGTGATTGTTTTGATAATGAATTTGTCCTAATGTAAGTAATGATTCATTAATTTAACATTTACCCTAGGAATGGATTTCTGTGCTCAAAATCTATTGTCGGCTATCCTTGAAATCGAGAATGACATGGCGGACGCCGATCGAGTAGATGAAATAACGGACCAGAATGGGACAAACGTACGGGTAACAACCAAGACCACTATTCTACAATACGTTTACATTAACAAGTCATGATGATTGAAATAAAGTGTTTCACTCAAATAAACATCACATTGCTTAACAATCCGACTTCAACGTTCTAGTTCTTTTCATGATTTAATGCTATGAGTGTTACAGAGTTTACATGTTTTAATGTTGGTTTATCTAGACATCGAGTGATCACCATTACACCAATACCCCAGGGGATAGCGAGGATGTGTTTCAGCACCCAGCTGTCCAATATGTCCTGTTGGCTGGAAACTACAGTAACGAACAAATCTTGGAGGCCATTGCCTTACTTAAATCCAAACCTAAAGGTACACACACATGTTAACACGTATTACAAATGAAAGAAGCTTAGTGTAATTGATGCGAACCGATACTTCTAAATATCTCTTTTCTTTTGTTTTGCTTTCATAAAATCCTTTCGATGAAAGTTTGTTTAGGAACACCAAGTCTTGTTTTTCTATGACTAGAGATAATAGTTTTATATCACATGTGGACACGTATATTCCATAAACTAATTGTGTAAATGAGAGATAATAAAAAGTCTAAAATATGTCTGATTATGAGAAAGTCGAATATGTTTTCCATGATTTCCTTGTCATGGGATGTTTTAGATATTGTTTGCAAAATTCATATATCAAGTATGGTCTATATTTTTAAATTCGTTTTTAAAACGATATTTCAAAAAAAATTCTGAAACTCTTTACATATCGATACATATGTATAAACATTAGTCTCGGTTGATACACTTCTTAACCTCAATGTATGCGTTGAGCAATTCACAGCTAACTAATACAAAGACCGTAAAAATTCTTTTTTTTTCACACCCACTTACACATTTCTTACTTTTCCGTTTCATAGCTGATTTCACAGCCAAACAAGTAATGGAATGTCTGCTTCACATCGAGACAGAAGAAGAGGAGCAGAAAAAGAAAGATGATGAAAAGAAAAGGATAGGTTTGTATTTGTTATGTTATTATATTTATGTAATATTGTCCGTTGTACAGACGTAAGATAAAACCTCCTAAAAGATGTTATTTGAAACAGTAAACCTTTACCTGACTAACATTGCATATAAATAGCATGTGTTTTTCATGGAGCAAAATAAAGTTGCTTCATACCGTATTTGTCTGGTCAGACATCTAACCCTGGAATGTAAGGCCAAGCCTGATAAACACTTTCCCGAGACCATGTGCTGTATACTACCACACGTAAAACATTTCAGCTGTCCGGCTTGCCGTCAAACTTGAGAGTAATTGGGAACCAACCGTTGTGTAACCTATGATTGACCTTCACTAATGGTTTCTGATGATATTTGTCCTCTGACGGAACAAGTTACCATACACAAACGACCTCGTCAACACAAAAATGACTGTTCAAACATTAGAAAAAAATGGTTTTGTTTTTAAAACTGTTTTAAGGCCCAGAAAGATAAACTGCATTTTATTTCTGATGTTTTGAACGTTAACGTAAAACTTAAAATACCTTTATTTCTGAAAACTTCTAAGGTTGTTTCAAACTGTTATCTCTTTTTATTGAACAAAACTCTCTTCAACATTTATGTTGATATGCAAGACAGTTCTGTACAAATAAATGTCCCAAACTTAACGAACTGATATCCAATAGCAGGCTTACGCTAAAGACTACACAGAAGTCATCTTCAGTGGATATATAAGTAGTTTACTGTATGTACAAAGCCTAACTGTAGTTATTGCGTATAAATACGTATTAAAATACATTTTAAAATTTGTTTCCATAAAACACAATGGAAATTATGATGATGTAGTACAGGCAGTGTAGATCACAAGTATTGTTTTAAAAAGCTAATGCTTTCATTTGTAGAAGCCGAAGTGGAAGAATTGCGGAGGCGAGCGAAATGCAAAGTGTGCTTGGAGAATAACTTAGAAGTGTATTTTTATCCTTGTGGCCATGTATGTGTCTGTGCTGATTGTGCAAAGAAGCTAGCGAAATGCCCAATTTGTCGGAAAGATGTGGAAGCAAAACACAAAGCATTCCTTTAATAAACCAGACAGACCGTGTGTACAAGTCGATGCCAGAAAAACAATAATAAAAAAGGTCAGCATTCAACGAAACACTATATAGGAAATTTATAGCAGACTCTGTTCTTACGTCACCTAAGAATCCTTGGACGTTTTGTCTCTTGTCTACATTCTTGTGTCGAGGAATAGTATTTCATTGTTACGTTGAGACGGTTCATAGTGGCCATTTTCTCATTCTGGGGAAGACCTAGCACGGAGCGCAGAGACGAACACTAAGACTAGCATATTCAGGGAATGTCTCAAAATCCTTTTTCATTACAACTTTAATAAGGACCCATGCGTTTTTGGAAACCAAATATTTAGTTATTCTCTCCCCAGTGTTTTTCATTTACAGTTTCTTAGTTTAATTTTTACAATGGCGTTTATGTGCTTTTCCGTGACTGATCTGCCAATAGTGTGTTCCTTTTCAGAAATGTTTGTTTAAAGAAATGGTTACGCCGGTATCCAAAATATAAGTACTTTTATCTTCATTCTGCTGCTTTCATTTCTTCGACTTTTCATTTTTTCACCTTCGTGTATTTTGATACAACGGAACGAAGCAACGCTAAGCTACTCATCGTCCTATTACCTGGCACGTGAAGACAAGGTGCGTCAATTACCTTCCCTTAATGACGAAGGCACACTACTTAACCGTTAGTTCACTGCGTCGCCTCTAAATACATGTAGGCAATGGGACAAAAACGCGGAAAATAGTATAACTGGGCGAAACAAGGAAACCATGATGTCCCGGGTTCGATTCCTAGTAACAGCGTGGAAAAATAATGACCGCTATTGACATTTGTAAAGTCCTTGCAGTGGGCATACAAAGACATTTGCAGTAGTGTTAAACGGGATTCTTAGTCATTAGTACAATCAGTTTGAATCTAGCTTTTGTGGAAATGTCGTGTAAATATGTCTCAATACGATAAACCTGTTGGTGTATCTGGTACAGGTATATGTACGAACTGTAACATACCCTAAACCCTAAACACAATGTTCGATAAACAATAAGCAAATCCGCCACTCTCTTGTCGGAATACAACCTTGCCGTAATAGGTGTGAGTGATTCAAACTAGTGCGCATAATTATGTTCGAATGCTTAGTCGTGCAATTTTCTAGGAATAAAAAAAATAAGTTGTACGAACGAGATATAAAAAGCCGCGCAAACGAGATAACAAGTCGTACATGACTTTGTATGTATCATACCTGGTGATGTATAACTGTTAGGCATGATGTATTTATAGGTTTATTAGTTATACATATGATGTTGTATTATACGTTTTAGAAGGAACGAATTTACTGGGGTTTTTTAATTTACGGAACTTTTTTTAAAGGGTTTGATTCGTTAACTTAAATACAAAGAAAATTGAACAACTTTTTGAATTTTTTAATAGTTGTATTTGTTAAATATAATCCCCCTTATATCACCACACATCGATAAGGATGTAATGAAACAAGAGCACATTATGAAAAAGTCTTTTATTTCGTTTGTATGTTTTTTATTTGGGTTGCATGACTTTTTATCTCGTTCGTACGACTTTTATTTCGTTTTTATGACTTTTATCTCATTCGTACGACTTTTCATCTCGTTGGTATCGTATGACTCTCCCTTTGGCATAATGATGAAGATACATAACTGCTTAGGAAGTTAAGGGAAACAACTCAGGCATGCTTAGTTTGTGTTGTGTAATGGGTTTATATATTTTGTTATAATGGTGGGGTATTAATAATTTGTGATACTTATATTCTAAAGCCAAAAGACGGAAAATCCAAGTGCATGTCTATCGTGTTTAGAATCCTATATAAAAAGCAGAAATCGGCAAAACAGAAAATGTTCCTTTAAAATATTGTCTTCGTTTTCAGTACTTTGTTAAGATATTTCAATTCAATTCAATACATGTATTGCTCATTTATAGTTACATAGAAACTTGAAGGCAAATAATAAAACAACAAATATACAAAGAAACTGCAATAGTGAACAATATATAAACTTACACCGAAGGCAGGCCCACACTCCTCAGTTAAAGTGACTGTTTTAGACGTATTGAAGGCCCACACTTCTCAGTTGAGGTGACTGTTTTAGACGTATTGAAGGCCCACACTCCTCAGTTGAGGTGACTGTTTTAGACGTATTGAAGGCCCACACTCCTCAGTTCAAGTGACTGTTTTAGACGAATTGAAAGCTAATCACTTGTAATAGGATATGTGTTGGATTATTCGCCTTACCTTCTACATGATCATTGTGTTGATGTTGTTGTTGTTAGCGTTTCGGTTACACGAAAGGTCATGACCTTGGTGTTGAAATTGCCACTCAATACATACCTTGTTTAGGATACCATTCGATGAATGTTTCAAATTACATGTATACAATGTCTAAACTTTGTGAGGTCAGGAAAACGGATTTGTACAAGAATATAAAATGTAAAATTAGATGTTGCTAGTTGTAGTTAATGCAGACCGCATATCAGGTATTATAGGTAAAACTGCGGTATCTTAAGATCAAATGACCGATCATCCTGTTGGTATTGATTTTGATTTCTAAGGAACAAAGAGCAACTATTTACAAAAAATGTTATAAAATTGCGATTGAGTGTACATGTATGTATACTTGCAACAGCGTATTGAGTGTGTGTATACTTGTAACAGAGTATTGAGTGTATGTATACTTGTAACAGAGTATTGAGTGTATGTATACTTGCAACATAGTATTGAGTGTATGCATACTTGCAACAGAGTATTGAGTGTATGCATACTTGCAACAGAGTATTGAGTGTATGTATACTTGCAACAGCGTATTGAGTGTATGTATACTTGTAACAGCGTATTGAGTGTATGTATACTTGTAACAGCGTATTGAGTGTATGTATACTTGTAACAGAGTATTGAGTGTATGTATACTTGTAACATAGTATTGAGTGTATGCATACTTGCAACAGAGTATTGAGTGTATGTATACTTGCAACAGAGTATTGAGTGTATGTATACTTGTAACATAGTATTGAGTGTATGTATACTTGTAACAGAGTATTGAGTGTATGTATACTTGCAACAGCGTATTGAGTGTATGTATACTTGTAACAGAGGATTGAGTGTATGTATACTTGCAACAGAGTATTGAGTGTATGTATACTTGCAACATAGTATTGAGTGTATGTATACTTGCAACAGAGTATTGAGTGTATGTATACTTGTAACAGCGTATTGAGTGTATGTGTACTTGCAACAGAGTATTGAGTGTATGTATACTTGCAACAGCGTATTGAGTGTACATGTATACTTGTAACAGAGTATTGAGTGTATGTATACTTGCAACAGAGTATTGAGTGTATGTATACTTGAAACAACGTATTGAGTGTATGTATACTTGCAACAGCGTATTGAGTGTACATGTATACTTGTAACAGAGTATTGAGTGTACATGTATACTTGCAACAGAGTATTGAGTGTATGTATACTTGAAACAGCGTATTGAGTGTATGCATACTTGCAACAGAGTATTGAGTGTACATGTATACTTGCAACAGCGTATTGAGTGTATGTATACTTGCAACAGAGTATTGAGTGTACATGTATACTTGAAACAGAGTATTGAGTGTATGTATACTTGAAACAGCGTATTGAGTGTATGTATACTTGCAACAGAGTATTGAGTGTATGTATACTTGCAACAGAGTATTGAGTGTACATGTATACTTGAAACAGAGTATTGAGTGTTTGTATAATTGCAACAGCGTATTGAGTGTATGTATACTTGCAACAGAGTATTGAGTGTATGTATACTTGCAACAGAGTATTGAGTGTACATGTATACTTGAAACAGAGTATTGAGTGTTTGTATAATTGCAACAGCGTATTGAGTGTATGTATACTTGCAACAGAGTATTGAGTGTATGTATACTTGCAACAGAGTATTGAGTGTAC
>JAUMHH010008747.1:0-11205 GCA_032359455.1 Chlamys rubida
ATTGTGTTTAATTGATGACACGTAAAAATATTGAAATAGATGTTAATTATCATTTTAGTTTTTTATGCGACAAGAAAATCGTTTTCCAAAAGAGTAAGGCTGATGAATATGAACGTTGCATGTCTTAGAGCTGTAACATCACTATTCATCACACACACGTACATGTACCCTGTTTTCCTACAGTAAATATCAAGGAAACCCCCGTTTTCCCTCTGTATAAAAAACACCTAAAATTGCTGAATATAATTATGTCAAGAGATAGAATTTTTTAAATGAAGTGTTTTATATGACATATTTACCGGTTATAATTTTTCTTTTGAATTATACATGTTGAAAGATATAATATCATTTTAAGCAAATATGAACAATAGACATGTTTTACAGCTATGCAAATTAACATGTCCAAAAGGGAGTTCTCTCATTAGTAATGCTATTTCGCATGATTTTTCTTCAATAAAAAATACTTCTTTATTGAAATACTGTGATATTTGGTATCAAAACATTAGTTGGAATATGTTGCAAACGACGATAACATAATTTTATAGTAATTGAGTCACTGAAATGCTCTAGGAGGAATTGGATTACCGCACCTTTAATGTAAGTCCATGAGGTCCCATTTGTCATAAAGCGAATTCTGAAACTAACTGTTCCTGATTTAAGCTCCCTATACCCATACACGTCTGTAGTTATTTTGTTCTGAAATTCAAAGCTGGGGTCGAGACTTATGTTAAATCTCCATAGGCGTTGACCATAACACAATGAACGTGTTATACTAAGTAATTCCATGACTACCTTGATTTTCGCCGACATTCTGGTTGAACCTCCAAGTACTCGACGCCCATGAGCCAGTCGTAACTCCAACATATCTGATCGGTCTTGGATTAGGATCCTTCCAACTCAGAATTTTCAGCCACTTTCCTAGACGACATTTTCTAACAAGAGAAATCACTCCATTGTCCCAATGTATCTGAAAGGCCCTGAATGCCGAACAGTCCAGCATGCCGCCGTGACTTCTAATCATGGTCATACCACCTTTATATTTACGAATAACAGTTTCATAGTTGTCAATTCCGCTAATCACCACTTCATACAACTGATAATTGTCCATTGGAACTAACATCAACGCTACTTGTGCACCGGTACAGGTCTTCACCGAAAACTCGAAATACGAGGAGTTGCCAATGGAGTAGCCGAATGATTGAAGCTCCGTATAACCGTACCATCCATCGTCTGATGGCGTCGCCTTTGCAATCTGGATGGTTATTTGTTTCGCTGCAATATAATAAGAGAGTATCTAATTATCTTTCAGAATGTTTGATTATTTTATACAAGTGTTTCATATATGTTTACAAAAAACCCAGGAAATCCTAATTTGGTTATAAGGGACAAGTACAAGTTTTCTACCATAACACATGCACAGCATACTTATGTTTGTATATAAAATGCCATTCATTTTTCATTCCACTGCATGATGGTACGTTTTTAAACGAATGTAATCACCAAAATGGTCCTGATTAAGATTTCCTCTGTTATTTGATAATTTCCTGTCAGTGCGCGATATGATTTTCTTGTGTGGCAATTAAAGCTTTTAACCATATACAACACATGACCT
The DNA here is from genome assembly GCA_032359455.1 of Chlamys rubida. NCBI lineage: Eukaryota > Metazoa > Mollusca > Bivalvia > Pectinida > Pectinidae > Chlamys > Chlamys rubida. The sequence continues at coordinate 1,613 of JAUMHH010008747.1, forward strand.
AACATTAAAATAAATGTAACGCTTACTCGTCGCCTCTTAAGATCATGCAGTGGGACAATGGAGGCCAAAATGAAAAAAATAGTACAATTAACCACAATTACTGCAAGCACAGTCTATTAGTTTTTATTGTTTCCGAGAAAACATTGTCTTCTAAACTTTAAACTTTCGCCTTTATCAAAATAAATTATCGAAAATAAGGTCCCTTAAATTGTTGTCAATATTTTTGAAAGTGTTTTTTAATGCTTATAAATATAACGTGAACATTTTTTAAATAATTATTATGGTTTCTGAGAAGACATTATCTTCTAAACATCCAACTTACGCCTTTATGGAAATACATTATCGAAAATAAGGTCCTTTGTTGTTTGATATAAATATGTTTTAAATTGTTTCTTACTGCTTACACTGTATAGATATTATGTGAACAGTTTTCAATATTTCCATTGCGATTACATTTTTCCACATGCAGCATTAAGTTAATAGTTTATGATGAATAAGACAACATTACGACTTGATGATGACTTCTTGACGATAAAATTAATAAAACTGTAATAAGTGGAAATAAAACACACATAAATCAGATTCACGTAACACATAATGCAATAATGTACTATGACTACATAGCAGAATGCATTGACGTACTGGCATTTTACACGATTGAAACTTATCGTGTTTGTTCATTTTTGAAATGTGAACTCAACAGAAAATATATTTTATAATAAATTAAATTTGTGAACTTTCAATTTATGTTTACCTGAACAAGTGTCGAGAGCTCTAAATGCGAAGATGAAGACGACTGCAGCAACATAGGAAATGTTATATTCCATTTTGTTATCTAAATGTTTTTCAAGTGACTCAGGCTTCAACGAACGCCGTTAGTGTTCCTACCTATAATTCCTTGCATAGTTTTTGTAGGTTGTGTGCATATTTAACTTGTGTTCACGAGTAGATGAAGCTCGTGTTAATCTCATTATCTTCGGCAGGATTTATTCATGTTCCTAGAAGTGTTGACTTTAAACATTAACTTGTCACATAACTTGTATTATTTATGCAGTAAGGTTAATTCAGCTACGACACAGTTCAAGTCGGCGCACTTTATGTAATCAAGTATGCACATCATGTACAATATACATGTCTGCGTTCCGGAAATATGGATATAAGAACGCTGCGGACAATAAAATTAAAATCAATATAGACTCCTATGTAGCCTTAAATTGGAAAAAAAAATCAGAAAATTATTTCACAAAAGAACAAAATCGTTTAAAAAGAATACACTCAAATAAAAAAAAATGAAATTATGCCCTTTTTTGGTCCCGTTACATCATTTTTTTTTTCAATTTGTTTTACTGTGATTGGAGAATCGATCTCGATTAAATTAGTTGAAAAAATAATTGCGGACATCTTTAAAGAGAAAAAAGACGGCGAAAATTCATATTTTAGCATGATTCAATCTGCGCGGATATGATGTAGTAAAAAGTATCTGGACAAATAGGCAAAATGTTATTATCATCAATTCTTTTAATTTGAATATAGGCATGATGCTGTTAAATATTCGGATTTGTAAGCATGCCATGTAGTCTTCGCCTGAAAACAAAAACATCAAAAGGGTCATATGACAAAGACAATAAAGCAAACAGAACATCTTATCTATGCTTTACAAATTAATATATATACAATGTATACAGGGTGATATAAACTGTACGAGGGTTAAATACGGTTTACATAATTATGTTTGCGATATGTATCTTTTTTGCATAAAGGTGAACACATGAATTAAGCACATTGTACAGTGTGACCATATAAATATAAACTCATTTATCTTTTTAACAATAATAAAATAATTTTTATCAACTTATAATATTTAATTTTGTTAGCCCGGATGAAGGCGCGTGGGGAGGCTATACTGTTGGAGGAAACCGATTAGAGTACACGGGAAAACCCAATTGGTAGGGGAGGTGACTCCATTAATGATCACGCCTGATCGGGTAATCGAAACCTTGTCCGGTTTGTTGAAATACATGTGCGTTATCTAGTGCACTATCTGACCACCCGCTGTAATTTGATGATAGATAACCTACAAATACAATTTCAGATTGAAACCCCAATATTACTCCACGAAATGAAAGATAAACACATTTACTAGATAAAAAACCCATTAACGTTTCTACCTTATTGAACAGTCACTGTGTGGTAAAATTATATTAAGGTTTTCTATTCATGTGTTTCCTATCCATATCAACGGACTCATTGAGCTCACCTATTTGACAACAGTCAACAGACTTTGAATATCATATTTACTGCTTCGTGTTATCCTATTACAGGTTTGTCTGTGTTGATGTCGATAAGAATTCAATATTTTTTTAAGTACTTATAATGCACTTGATTGCATAAATATCATGGTCCAATACAAAGTTGACGCTCCATCTTGATATTGACATTACTTGAGGATAAAATATTGACAATTATTTATCTCGATATAATCATGATAGGACACACTGAGTGTTAGGTAACACGGTTGGAATTTTTAAATACTCACTAAATGTAGTATACCTCAATGAATTGATCAAGTTATAACCAGCATTACCAGAATACATTCCTAAGGTTTCGTAGGAGGAGACTTTCTGGAAAGGATTATTTTTCATCTTCATTATGTTTATATTTTTATATAATTTGGCTTTCATTTACAAGATTTCTGTTGCCCCAAACAGAGGTTGTAAAGTCCCCAGGTAGGTGAACACATTTACTTTGATTCTATAGCACAAAAAATAAGATTGAATAATAAGGTTTATACTTACCCTTGTAGGTCAGGGACCGCAACATATACCTGCTGTTATTCACTAAATGAAATTCGGGAATGTATGTTGTGTCCTCAACTAGGCGACTCGTAATTACGCAACCAAAGTAAATCAGCTATGCCCATTGCAATATTTAGGGTCTCCCGGCCCTCTATTTTTCTACCAATATTTTTAGTTTTCTAACGCCTATCTTGGCAATACTTAACATGTGGCCTTGTAGTTGAGTGTTTGCCTACGAGAGGAAGGCAATTGTAAAAGGCATAACTCCTGACTGATAAAACGGTAATTGGTATTTACTGTCATTTTCTTGACTTTCTGCTTTAAACGGATGGTGTAAGGACTGGTCAGTCCGTTGTCAGTTTAACGTGACCGGATGAAGTGTCATGCTACAGTGTCCAGGTTATGACATTCGGTGAGATGCCATTTTGAAGTGGCCCTTAATTTGTCCCATCAACGTATGACCCTAGCTTTTGCGAGGATTTAAAGCCCAAACAAACTAAACCAAACGAGGTTGATTCCATTTGCGTAAAGATAACCTTCGTATATGAATACAAATTGCATTACAGATGCAAGGTGTATTACCTCCGGCATGTTTCAACGCCGGAGGCAGAACAGGTGAACCCAATATGACCAAAAACCAATCACATATCAGGCAGAACACCGTGTCGCAGGACACCGTGTCGCAGTACACATGTATCATACTACCGTATAACAAAGTGTCCTTGTTTCAAATTGCACGTGTGTTTTGTTTGTTTGTATGGGATTAAACGTTCTAACAGCAGATAAGGTTATATCGCGGTGGTTTTATTTTCGCCATATTCGCGTTTTAACTAATATCGGCGAATTCTAAACACCAGCGAAATCATCGAAAATGTAAACCACTTTTACGGAGATTATCACAACATGTTGAAAATACTTATAACCCAACGCTATTATGCAAGCTTAAATGAACTCAAATTACATTATCACCGGACAACTAGGCAGTCCATGTAATAACAATTAACACTTAGATATTAGTGGCCAAATTATATTTATGTGTAAACAGTAGGTGATAAATTGATTACAGTTAACTCCTACAAAGGTACATACGCATTTGATTTTCTTTCGAGTGAAGTCACTGGCGGTTGACGATACTCGGGATTAGTGTTTTCAAACGTTTTACCTGTATTTCCGCTTTAACCCTTAAATGATCCTCAAAATACTTTGCACGACACATGGGATTAGGGTGCACAGCGAAATTTAACCCCCGCGAATATGTACTGAATATTAAACCGCGAAATATTGACCCCGCGAATTTAAAGCACTATACAGTATATGAAGACGAATGCCTAGACAGACACTTCCGAAAAGAATGCCAAGGAAATTGAGAAAAGAAATAAATAAATACAAAGGGTTGCATTGGGCAGCAGTTAAATTCTTATTTCTTCAATGTCCCCTTACACGAAGTAGTAGACACAGACGAAAACTTCGGACTCTGCAGAGAATCCCACATTAATCGCCTTTTATCATACATACCATTCAGTCGAATGCAGCAGGCCAATTATTTCACCGAACTTGTTGAAGTAATATTGCATGTGCTAAATACAAGCAACTGAAGCAAGTGTGTACTATTACCCTGAAAAAAGAACCTATGGAAGGTTATTCAATTACCTATTACATTTATATGCTGTGACTATGTTTTACTATAGGATATTTTACACTGCTATGCCATAACACAAAACGAATGAAAACACACGTGCAAATGAAAAGTTCTGGAAGAATAGTTTAGCTATTATTAACTGTCCACCAAACGTTGATTCCCTGCACGAAGAGCGTTGTTTAAATTTTTGCGGTGAATATTTTTTCATTTTTTTAATATCTTAAAATGTATTTTTAACAGAAAGTGAAATATTATGATAACGTGTTTAAGTTTTATATCCGGGAACAAAAACAAAGCGGCTGAAAAAAACCCATTTTAGAACACCAGCTGTTTCTTTGATCATTGGTCCTCATTAGCACCATACCTCAGTGTATTCCATTTGTTTTGCAGTTTTCGTATTCCGTATAACCCAACTTATTATAAGATGGCACCATTTTCCTTGGCAACTGAAAAGAAACACAATACAATTTATGTATATATTGCAACTACACAGACCAGACGGACAGCTGTAAAATGTGTTGTACTTTGCAATTGATGAGCATGTCTTGAGTCATATTAATCATATAAGTTGCCTAGATGAGAAACCTAGAAAACACGAACTGCACCATCAGTATATATAGCCTCCGTGCTACTAACGACCATGTAACATATCAAATATACATTAAAACAACTTTTGGTTCGCCATCGTCCGTTAATATGCGGTTAACGGTCAATTCTGATACTTCGTAACGGCATAATAATGCAAATGTAATGATCTGTGAACTATGAATACCAATTTCTGTGCTGTATTCGGCAGTCCTTGATGCTCAGTAAATATATTCATGCTGACACTTATGATAGGAACACGTTTACTATGGATATCTAATCTATCAATGATCACACATATCTTGTGTGATTATTGACACATGATTGAAACGTCTCAAGCGTATCTCCGCCAATCGTTAAGCGATATTCGTTTGTTACGAAAAAAAACATGGGACGGACAATATCTACGTTCATTGTAAGTAGTTCGGTCAAACGGTCAAAGCAGCTGTACTGTCCAGTTGGAGTAAATTTGTACTATTTTACATAGCCATGTGGCCGATTGCTTTACACGTTGTATTTCTACTTTGCGTATTGGATTTCTCTATTGAAGGTAAAAGCATTCATTATCATTGTCATGATTTGATATTATGGATTTTAAATTATCATTACTATAAATTCAATGACACTGTAATCGTTGATTAAGATAAATGTGTTTTTTTTACTAATCACAAGTATAGATCACACATAGCCGTCTTTAGATTGAATGTATTGTTTGTATACAGAAAAAATAGCAAAACTAAATGCAATATGATATGTTTTAAAATATACTCAGGTTTAATAATTATTTTACAGAACGATACATCCACAATTCACTGACGAAGTTTGCTTTCAAGCATTTCAATGTGAATGAAATGTTTCCTTTAAGATTTGTAAAGTGGTATAGACAAAATCATAAACAAATGCTACATGAGGATTCTTAGTCAGCAAAACTGCATTATATGTCATTGCGAATTTAGTATAAAACGCATTTTGTCACTTAAAACCAAAAAGAAGCTGACTCGATCATTATATATTTTCATTTCGTATTGTGTTAAAGTTGGCAATGCTTTCGGTGCTGAATTTTTAGCGTTTATTACATAAGTATTCACGTATGATCACACTACGTAATGTATTTGGCACCAGACTTGCTAACGCGAAAATTCTTAGATTGGGAATTGTTTAAAAAGTTGAACCACAAAAACTTTTATACGCAAAATGTTTAAAAATTAGACTACCAAACTCTTCTTCACCGCGAATGATTTAAAAATTGGAAATGCAAAACGTCTACACCCCATTTGTTTTAAACAGTGAAAGGCAAACAGTTCTAAATCATAAAGGGTTTAAAAATTGAAACAAGAACACCTCTGCACCTGAAACTGAACTTATTTAAAAAAAATGAAACGCGAAATATTCTACTCAGCGAATAGTTTAAAAATAATGAAATGCGGAAAACCCATACAGCGCAAAAGGTTTTTAAATAATGGAAACAAAAAATCTTCAATACAGCTAATGGGTTGAAAAGTTCAAATGCAAAACATTCTACAACGGAAAAAGTTCAAAAATTGGAAATGCGAAAACTTCTGTAAATATTTGAAAAACGTGAAAGTGAAATTGTCTACACCACAAATGGTTGGAACATGGAAACACGAAAACCCTTTAAACCACAAATAGATTGGAACTGTGAAATTATTGTTTATCAATAACATATTAAGATAATATAATCGAAAAAAAGGTATAAAACTTTTTTTTCTGAACAGCTCGCGGCTACTTCGGCAGGAGGCCACGCCCCCAAACAGATCTTCCACCAGAAGAAACGCCAATAAGCAGCAAGAGGTTCATACCCGACAAACCAATCAGAGAGCATCCCGTTCGAATTCGGCCACAACCTTCGCGGTGCCCGCGGCGTAGGTGTAACTTTGACCATATCCCTGACTCGTGTAGACAAGAAACATTCTTCTTTTCTGCAAGCGGAAGACAATGTAGCGGATGTGATATGGATATTTGTGAGGAGCGAAACCTTAATACAGTAATTACATCATCAAAAGATCAGGTAACTTCAGAAAGACGTCCTATCCGTGATTCCATTGGAGGTAGAAGACAGGCTGGTAGGACACAGTCTGCTAGAACTCGGAATAGCAACAGTCTTGACCATAACTTTAGAGCTCAAAATGATTTTCGCAACAATGAACTTTTTGATGCTGGTTTACAAAACAGAAGAAATTCCCAATCTCTTACTGAGAGAGATTTTTCGAGTAGACTTCCGCTAGGATTAGATTTGTTAATGTCACAAATTTCAGGACAGGAATTATCTGGTTCAAACTCTGGGAATAATCAGGACTTTGGAACAAGCAGAGGACCCAGAAGACAATTTTCGAGACAGTCACCTTGGTTGCAAAGTAGTCAAAACCAAGCCCCTGTGAGTAATAGCGCTAGCGCACTGGCAATTCTTCAAGAGCTCCTATAACACACTTATTAGACTTTAAACAATATATTAATTTACGTTGTTCATATTTTTATACCCCAAATAAATGTTGCGGGGTTGAAGGGTTGGTAAGGGGTCATGCCGATTTTTCCGTGTTTCTATTTATTAATAAGTCCCCAAAACATAGTTTGTTGACATATTTCTTCCTATCCAAGTTTACGTGGACAATACAAAAATATAGTTAGTTGATTGCTTTGTGTTCCGACGTGAGCTGAACACGTTTAACAGACATTTCTGATCACATATTCATAGAATTTGTCAGAGACGACCACTATATTATCTCTGTTTGCAACCCTAACGTATTAACACAATCGGAACAAAAATGGCCGCAAATCCTTCAGATATGTTCATGCCCTATGATTTATGGCTCCAATTCGATGAAACGTCCAGCAATTTTTTTTATTTTTTTTTATTTGCAGTAACTTTGTAATATGGGTATATACGTTATGTAGGACAATCCGGGTTCAAGTTTTTCTAGTTGGCTAAATGGATGTAAGACTTTGTTAATACTCTATGGGAGAGATAAACATTTGGTATACTTCACATTAAACGACAGACTTTTAAGTTAAGTTTGTAGGATTCAAGATGGCGGCCACCGTGACTTCTGTCTCTCCGGTACATTGATTTTTGAAAGTTGAGATTCATTTCTCGGATTTAAATGTCAATTTTGTTATGCATCATTTGTTCTTGATTTGGTAGTTTGAGGGACATTTGTAACAGTCCCTGTTGTAGTTTTGTTTGTTCAAAATATATTTAGACCCTTTTATATAAAGATATTCTATAACATGCGGGTCTTGTGGGGTTTTTTGTATCGTATTTCCTGATCATCAAGATGATTTCAAGTGTCTCAAATAACCTTCACAACATCAACACCGATACTTGTTGTGATTTCATAATAACTTTTCACGAAATAAACAGCCATATAAATAGTCTGTGACATATCTTATACTTCGGCAATACTTGTGTATCAGGAAGCAGAAAGCATGAATTTGGTGAAGTAAGTCAAATTATGATCATCTACTGAAAGCACAGAGAGAGCCTTTCCCTGTCGGAGCTTATTCCGTCTTTGCGTATTGCAGAGTTATCTGCTCTTGTGAGCAGGTATTGATTGTTACGTCATTGGTTTGTGAGATAAACGTCATCAATTTTTGAGAAAACGACTTAGTTTTCTCACACAAACAAATGACGTAACAATCAATACCTACTCACAAGAGAAGATAACTCTGCAATACGCAAAGACGGAATATGTCTCTAGCCTTAGCTAGTTCTGCATTAGAATCAAACAAATACTTTTACTTTGTACAGGTGAAATATAAGGAAGGAAAACTAATTTCTTGTTCTGTTAATATTGAAAAAGCTATTTTAGTTATTTTCTAGAACCCCTCAAAGCAGGACGGCGATCGTTATAGAAGGTCATGATAGATTGGGCGAGGGGTGCAGTACGAGTCGTTCATTATACTCTTGACAATGTAATGGAATATATTTGGACAAATTATCAAAATTAAAAATAATTTATAAAGTATCTACTGCAAGGTACAATTTCTTACAGAGAAACAACATTTCTATTGTTGGAAGTAAAACAAAAAAAGTATGACATTTTGGGTGAATTTATTTCCCACAAAGAGATACACACATAATTATGTATATGAAATAAATTTTTCTCGTTAAAATAAATCTCTCTCTAAAACAAGAAATACAATAGCAACAGTGTGTTTGACTACTGCAACACTTCATTAAAAAACAATATGTACAGTATTCGCAAACAGTTCCCTTATCTCTGGATGGATTGGCTTCCGTATTTCGGACAGCTTCAACAAGAAACAATTATACAACAAACAGACATTAAATGCATAACAAGGAATTCTTTATTTAAATAAGCATGTCACATCAACTCAAATAAAAGATTTTCTAGGTATCAACTAACATATTATTCACTAAACAATTGTTTGTCTTTAAAGAAGAGAGTCCTACCAATGGTTCTGTATTCCTTGTAATATTGAAGAACGCATTAACATAACAAATAACATGACCTGTAGTATTCCGTCTTTGCGTATTGCAGAGTTATCTTCTTTTGTGAGCAGGTATTGATTGTTACGTCATTTGTTTGTGAGAG
>JAUMHH010008758.1:0-11205 GCA_032359455.1 Chlamys rubida
TAAGTAGGGTAACCCAGGACAGATCACTACTGTGATCCAGTAAGTAGGGTAACACAGGACAGATCTCTACTGTGATACAGTAAGTAGGGTAACACAGGACAGATCGCTACTGTGATACAGTAAGTAGGGTAACACATGACAGATCGCTACTGTGATACAGTGCCAAATTTATATGTAAGTATGTCTTGATATGGTGGAGTGTCTAATGTTAAATCGGGCTTTGTGCCTTGTATATACAGAGTTATGGCCCTTTGTTCCCCATCACTTTGTCTTTGGCATATTTCATATTCTCTGTTACTTACACTTGCCAAATGTTGTGTGTGAGTACTTCTTGGGATGTCAGAGTTAAGTGCCTTCAGATAATACTTTTACAAATTTATCATACAGGGATATTAACAACTCATGGTTCATTGATTTAGGTCAATGAAAAATATTTTGATTAGGAAATCAGGACCAAAGCTGATTCTCAAATCAATTTGAAATTATTGAGTGTCAATGCCATTTGAACAGGATTGATTTAAATTAAACCACTGACTATGATGATAAATTTCAATGAATGACTGGCAATGTCTAAGATACATATTTTATCATTTACAATGAATTGTCTTGTATTTCAGACCTGTAATAAACTGGAGTGCGGGTTTGACACAGGGGATTGTGGGATAGATCACTACAATCAGCTGTATCGAGTTGACCTCCTCCCAACCTTAACCAACTACACAATCCCTAAAGGTGAGAGTTCATACCTTAACAGGTTAGAGGTCAAATGATTGCTTCACTGATTACCTGTGAAGATTACCCTTAGAATTTTCATATATTAATTCTAGTACTCTGGAAAATTGTTCATTTTAATGCCAGTTTTTTTTTTTTTTAATTACAAAAACAAAGAAAACAAGGTTTACTTCGGACAGAGCTCTATGATATGAATATGTGCATAAACATGTTTCTCTCTACACTCATCGCCCTTTTGGTAGAGAAACAAATTTCCTAGGTTAATAATGGTTTTAGGCTGAAGCCAAAATGAAACATCATTAATCAAGAGGAAACAAAAAATCCTGTTTCCCTGCCGCAAGGGCAGTAGATATTTTATTATACCAAAACAGAACAATAACATGACAGTGAAGATGATAAGGCATCTACACAGTGTTGTTGTCTGCTTCAGTCACTCGAAATTCAAATGTGATGCCTTTTGCTCCATTTTCTAGACAGGTTTTGAATGACGGATACATGTATATGACTGAGGAATATATATACCGCAGCCTACTTAAGGACTAGTATAGTGTGTTTGGGTTCACACTTCTTGATATTTGCTGTTTTTACGTACTGTACATGGCCTGTAACTATTATTTGTAGGTGAAACCGTCATCTACTTCAACCTGACTGCCTTGGTTGGTTTGAAGGGTTTGATTGATCACGCAAGTTACAACCAATCCAGTGTCGTCAGAACCGCTGCTGTTGGCAACAAATTTAGGGTCATGACCCTTGTTCTACATCCAAACCATAACCAGACTTTAGTCACCTTCACCTTACAAGGTCACAAGGGGAACACCAATGACACAGTGAAGGTAATTATTTTAAAGTGTTTTCAAGCTTAAACAATTTTACAGACAGTCAGACATCCTGTTTCTACTTTACATTGACCAAAATCACTAACGTGTTTTGTCCAGACAATTTCTGCTAAACTATGTGCCAGATTAGTGAGATTACAGTAAAACGTCAGAGAGGGGGGTTCAAAGGACATACTTTTTCTGTTCTTTTAAGTTTTGGGATTCAAGATGCCTACCATGGCTTCTGATCAGATTAGACCATTAGGGTTGTGACTCCAGTTTTACTTGGCTGACTTAAATTTACTGATACATTGTACTCTGATTGGAAAGGACATTTGAGCATATAAATGGAGTTCTTTCGAGCATGCTTCGTTGATATCTATATACAAGTGACATTTTTATGTCAAACAACCAACTTTTAAGTCTCAAGATTCAAGATGGCTCCTTAGCCTCTGATTGGCCAAGACAATGACACCCAGCAGTTAAGTTCTATTGGGCAGATTCAAATGTCATCTTTTGTGTTGCTGCATTTACGTTTGAAGGGATGTTTTGGGGAAGATTTTGAACTTTTTCTATTACAGTTATAATTTTCTGTATCAGTTCAACTCTTATTGATATTTTCATCAGACTTTTGTGCGAATTTGCTACCCACGGTCATCACTTAATACAGTAATGTATATCTCAATTTACTTTTCATTTCGTTCAAGGTCATGGGAAAGCTTGGAATATTAATTTACCTGTGTTCTAGTTTCTGATCAATTCTTGGATAATTCTTTGTTTGGACCAAAGCAATCCTTTTCTCAAAAAGGAAATGCGAAGCCATGAAATGTTTGTTGACGGAATGTATGTGCCATTTTCAGTTGATATGATTTGTTTATGGAATGTAAATTGATTGTACAGATATGTTGACACTTTCAGCTTACTTTTAACGTGACTGTTGAAACCCATCAAGTGAAAAAGAAAGCAGAAGTCAGTGTCAATGAAACTCTTGAGATTACAAAAGCAAACAAGACAGAAGGAAACATCACGCAGACCAAGAAAGAGGTCAAGGAAATCAAGCTAGAAGCTATTCCTAAGGACTTGTGGTAAATCTCCATCAGTTTTAAATGCTCAGTTGATTTTGAACAATTAGTAATTGAAAACCTATTTGGTGATCTTTTGAAAATGTCTGATTTCTTTGACAAGCAAAGGGTGCAGAAAAGTTCGCAAAATAAGTTTTCAATTACTGTTTGTGTTCAAAACAATCTTATCATTTATTATTCATATCAAACTGATGAATCTTGCACCATCTCTATTAAAAGACCTTTGCTTTAAGGGACCACTTTGAATTTTCTCAGTTGTAGTAGTTTATTGTGAAATGAACCTGTATTAAGAGACTACCTGTGTTGAGAGACCTCTTTTTAGGTCCCCAGATAGTGGTCTGCCTAATCTTTTAGCAGTCCACTTGTATAACTTCACCAAATGTTGAATTTTATATATATGACAACAATGTCAGCTCAGTTTTTTGTTACGAGTATGTCATAATGATCTTTGATTATCAAATTGTTTTAATTTCAAATCATATCTCTGCAATAGCCAAGAAGATTGTAATGAATGTTTAGCAAATAAAAGGTATCATTTAAGATATTTAAAGCTTAATCACAATCTCATTTACAAGGCTTTATGAAAACATATTAAGAATATAAATATTTTGACCATAGAATGAATAAAATGATAATATATTTATATTTTTATTTTGTTATTATAATACATTATAGGAATCCAAAAGCTATGGCTCAAGTAAAACAACTGTCCGATCTTCCACCTCCTGTAAACTTATCAGCTGTTGAACTTCCAGAGCCTTTGGCAGTAGAACTGAACAACTCTAGACAACAGTTGATGGATGGTACGGTATTCATATCATTTACCACACTTTACACAGCCTACAGGTTCCAGGAGTTACTACATAATAGACCTGCTGTATTCCACTGCGTAATAGACCTGCTGTATTCCACTACGTAATAGACCTGCTGTATTCCACTGCGTAATAGACCTGCTGTATTCCACTGCATGTTGTGTGAGGCGACTAATGTGGGAATCCTGCAGAATCTTGAGGGGTGGGGAGGGGGGATATTCTCCTGTGTCTTCTACTAAGGGGACACTTGAGGGGTGGGGAGGGGGATATTCTAATGTGTCTTCTACTAAGGGGACACTTTGGGGTCCGTCTGTCATTCTGTCCGGTGTTCACCCTTAAATAATTCTTGTTATTACTATTTCTCAGAAAGTACTGTAGGGATCTTTCACAAATTTGATATGTAGGTTCCCTTAATTGTCATATAGAATTTTACATATTAGTGCTTATATATACTCAAATACATTTCTGTACTTTTTTGCTCGAACTTTTATTTAATTGTCAAATTACATCATCTTATTATGATCCATTTCAGGTGAAATAACAGAAAAAGGATTTATGATTCAACAACAGTTCATCTGGCAAAAATTCCAAATTCTACATGGACAGAATGCAGAAGAAAAAAATGGCATTCAGAAAAAACCTGTTGTCCTAGGATCAAATAGCAAAATGGGACAACGAAGATTACTTGGTCTCGCTAGATCTTCTGTTGTCATGGAAATGAATCAAAATGGCTACCTTATTGAATTGGATGATGGAAAAATTGAGAACTTGGAACATTTGAGAAACATTATCATTAACGATAGACCCTTTGCTTCAGAGAGTAATCTTCCTTGGGAAAAAGATGGAGTCTTCAACAAGATTCATGAGGTTGGTTTTCACTATTTTTACAAAATAGAATTTACAATTTCAGTATTTAAAAAAATAATTGTATTTGTTCGAAATTCTATACTTTTACAATATTTGAAGTGTGATCAACCCATGGACACTTGTGTATTCCTTAAGTGTAACCCTATACCGGTTCCCCCCTCAATTGAACCCTGGTTAAAAATGTGCCATGAACCAAAACAAATCAGCCAGAAAGATAATGTTGAAATTTCTTTGCTGAGTTGAACACAGATATAAGGATTGAAATACACATTCTCAACATTTATAATGGTATAAAATCCAGTTGCTAACAGACATATTCTCCGTGTTTCCATGTCTCGTAAATATTTTCAGGAGAAAGAGAAGTTGGAACGATCACAACAATTCACCATCTCCCCCAGACGAGGACGTCGCCTCCTGGACACATTTGGCGACTCCCTACGCCATGTGAATAAGCTGTTTAATAAGGCGTTTGGGTACACAGCGAGGAAAGTTCCTGGACATATGCCCCACATGATGGACAAGGATATCATGAATGAACTACAGGACATGTATGTATGGCGCAATGAACATGTGATGTCTGTCCATCTTTAAAATTCAAGGTTTTTTTGCTCCCGATGCACATATCTTCTCCACGCTCTTGGAAAAATTCATGACAAAATTGAAGGGTTGTGATAATCCATTTGATTGGTTTCTGGTATAAAAACCTGACCAATCCCAGACTGACGTCTGTCCTTTGAAGACTATAGAGGAGCTACACCTAGCTACACTTCAGAACCTGTTGATTCTACCATTAAGCTGCTGTGTGATCTCATGGATGTTCATCAAAGACATCAGACTAGTCTACTGGTATCATCCACCAGGCCGGGTGTACAGAGCCTTTGATTTTGTCATGACCTATTCCATGGGTGTAGAGAAGATTGATTTATCCAGAGCGGAACCCTTTAATTTCGAAGATGTTGTCAGTCAAACGCTATTTGTCTTTAGGGATGGCAATTAGTGAAATAACTGCTGTCAGTCCAGCTTTCACAATTTGATCAAAACTATGTATTGAATCTTCTTGGTTGCTTAAGGGTTATCTAGAATTATCTTGATTTTTGACCAGAATAACCTCTTTCGTTAGTACCTCAAAACATTTTGACGATTTTTTTTTAAAGGTTTTACTGTTCTGAGAACCATACTTTGTACATTATACACAGATTTTGCAAAAAAAAAAGAAGAGATTAATATCTGCAAATAAAGCATTGGGTCAAAAAAACAAATAAATAAAAATTTTGGAAAATGCCAAGAAACATTTTACAAGCTGTCAAAGGACTTGGTCCCTCTGGCTTGTTGCTAGTAAACAAAAACTTACACTCCATAGTCAAAATGAATTTGAAGGTTATCTCCCTTGTTGAACAGGTTTCCTGAGGAGTGGGCCGTCACATCGTCCCACAAGATCCGTAGTTCGGACGACATGCAGTTTGCCTTCTCCTATTATTACTACCTGATGGGTGTCACAAAGAATGTCTCCATCGCACAGGTCTTTGATGAAATGGACACTGATAAATCAAGGTGCATTATATTTATTATTCATAAGAGTATTTTTAATTCAATTTTTTTGCGATATCTGTTGAAATTTGTTGTTTTATATCTACAGTAGTTGCATGAGAAAAATTGATTAGATGAAAAGTACATTATAGAGTACTGTCTGCTGAGGAATTTCTGCCACAGTTTAACCTTCACTTTTTTCGCTCTCCATCATGATGGTGATTTTATCCCAGCAGAAAAATATTGATACACAACAAATTATATACATACCGTAGTTATAACTTGTTAAGAGCAAAATGAACGCTGGGGGAATATGGATTTTTCTGGTGCAGGACAAAAGTTTGACACTGTGCAAGTTTCCCCTATACAGTATTTCTCCCTTGAGAGAGGTCATTACAGTGCAGGACATTGACAATTATATAGCAATTATACCTTTACAACAATGGGTGGGGGAATCTGGAATCAAGTTCTCTGTCTGTGAACAGAGTTTTTTGTCCTGCTCAATGAATACAGTACCAATTTCAGTAAAACTTTAAAAAAAATCTTTTCATCATACTTTTCTCTTCAATGTTACCCTTTCTTCAAGTACCAGGTATTTTGTTTTGATACATTAAAAGATTGTTACTATGAATACAGGTTACATATGAGAGAACATATTATCAGTCTTAAAAAGAGAATGAAGAACTAGTAATGAAATATTGTTGTCTGGATCATTTCAGGGTTTTGTCGGACAGGGAGATCCGCACATTAGCCACCAGGCTGTTTGACCTGCCTCTGAATCTTCCTGTAAGTGTTACCCTAATCACTCTCACAGATTATAAAAAAAACTACTGACTTATACTGAGGAAGCAATAAATGTATTAACCCCCCAGAACCTCAACACTCTGTACATGTAACCCATTCTACCACCAACAGAGTTTACAAGAATATACAGCTACTGAATGATTGTAAGTGCTGAAGTGAGTTTATTAACCCTTCTGAAACTCACCTCATGTGATCCATCCTGTAATTTTCATCCTTCGCTCCCAGACTTTACAACTATTGACATATACTGAGGGACACAAGAACTTTATTAATCCCTGTGAACCTCGCCCGTCTGTTCATATTACCAATGAAAGAATGCTTATGAAAAAGAGTAAACGGAGAGTGAAATATAATTAATCAGTGATAAGCAAGGTGGTAATTAACAGTCTGAGTACATACAATTTATTGTGTCGGTACAGATGCTATTGAGGATTGAGGACATGATGAGGAACTGCTCCAAACACCTACCAGAAGAGGTCATCAGGGAGTATCCCCCGGTCCCCGAGGAGACATACTATGAGGAAGGCATGGTAATGTTGCATGGATCCTTTTTTACTACTATATACCAGGACATTTTCGCTGCAGTTTACTTTTTACTTTTTTGCCTGTGGTAATGAGGGTGATTATATCATCACAGCGAACAATATAATATGCATAGTGATAAAAAGGTGAAGGGCGAAATTAACCCCGGGTGAAATATGGATTACCTGTATTCTGGCGAAGGGTGAGAGTATGACTGGGGGGGAAATTTACCGTTATATGCAACATTTTCTTTTTATTTACACCAGAAATTATCACAATTCTATCATTTTGTCTTGGAATCATTTTTATTAAAAAAAAAAAATCTATTCCGAAAGTCCAATTGTTTACAAGATATTTTAACTGTTATTCTATGCCCAATGACATAGTGGAGAGGTCTTGAAATATTTTCTTTTACTTTCGGTCTGTCTTACGTGTCAGCTTTTGTTTCATACAAGAACTCAAGTTCCCATGGCCTGATCGACTTCATACATTGCTTGTTTAATACCAACATGCTTGCTTTGGGTTGCTTTTCAAGTCAAATGTCCAAGGTCAAGGTTGCTGTTGTTATATATAGAAAATCACTCTGAACAATATCTTGAGTTCCTATGGTCTAATAAAACTAAAAATTCATATTCTGCTTCATTACCAATAGTGCTGGGATGGGATTGATTTTCAGGGTCAAAGGTCAAGATCATTGTGACTGTATACTGTCTACATTACACAAATATTTTCAGGATTATAAATGTAAACCATGTCATCCATGGGTTTCACCACTGATCAATGATCCCACAGTACCCTGTTATACATGGGTTTCACCACTGATCAATGCCCCCACAGTACCCTGTTATACATGGGTTTCACCACAGATCAATGCCCCCACAGTACCCTGTGATACATGTACATGGGTTTCACCACTGATCAATGCCCCCACAGTACCCTGTTATACATGTACATGTAAGTTCATCTTTAACTTGCTATAAATGATTAATACATACATTTAGTAAAATTTGTTTGTCTTGTATTTCTTTTACAGCCTCAAGTGACTAGAAACTTGTTCACACATTGTGAACTAATGATAGAGCTTGTTCACAAAAACTTCAAACCAGTGAACAAGTACAGGTAAAGTAACCTTTTAAATGTTTAGCAATAAATATTGAATTCTTGTATATAATTAATTTTCAGTAGTTAATTCCAGAATGAAAAAAATATATTTTGTTCAATAAGCAATCCTACGGCTGTAATATAAAATGGCCTTTGCCCTTTATACCAATAAGTTTAGTTGCAGGAGGGAGAATTAAGGTTCTTTGGGCTCTGGTTAGATCATTTTAAAAACTTGCTGCACCATGTATAACAGATTTTTAACATTCATAAGTTTTGTCAATTGACAGATATGATTATTTCATATGCAGAATTTTATTGATCTTTTTTTCCTATTTAGTTTTACAGTAATGGATGATGCAGAAATTGCATTTAAGATGATAAAAAGTAATATTTCCACAGTGGTTGGACAACTAGACGATATTCGTAAACACCCAAAGTAAGTACAATTCACACATCTGTCGTGACGTTATAGGTATAATGTACAGTTTAACATTGTTACACTTCCTTCATTTTGTCTAGCAGGACTTCATTGTGCTATAAAGTGGTTTAACAATTCTGAGTGATAGATAGAAATGATCTTCCTGTGAAGAAAAAAGGGTCATGGTGCCTAATAATGTGCTACACAAGCAAAAAATTTTGATGTCAATTTGACCCGAAAAAATCCTGACCTGATATTGACATCAGGAATGTTTTCATATCAAATTCAGGTAAATTTCAGGTCAAATTGAGGTCAGTTTTTACCTGAAATTGACTTCTTTTGCTCTTTCCAGGTTATATTGACCCTGAATTTGACCTGAAATTGAGATCAAGAAATTTAACCTGTGTACAAGGAGTATTATCCCAAAACATTATTGTTCCAGCAGTGATTCATTTCACTTTTACTACATTTTCCATAAATTAGCCAATGCTCATTAATAATCCCACCTTTCGATGTGATAAGACTTGCTTCTTGCAGTTGGTATTTGCAAAATAAAGTTTCAATTCATCTATTTTTATTTAAAGCAGTTTAGAAACTTAATTCCTGTTTGCTAATTTCATTTTGCTAGAATCCTGTAACAGAAATTTTCAAAATGATCACAACATATGGATTAAAATCGTTATTTTCTGATGAATTTTTTTTCATTTTATTTCAGAAAATTCATTTGTTTAAATGACAATATAGAGCATAATAAGGAGGATGCTAAAACAGTGAGTACCTGAATGTTGATTTAAAGTGGAGAGTCCCACCACTTTTCAACTTTTGGGTAAAAAATTTGGGAGGGGCTAGACTAGGATTTGAACCCTGGACTTTTGATTGTTGTACTAGCGCTCTTATTGACTGAGCTACCTGGTCAAAGGAAGTGTCCTGGCACAAATGTGCTACTGTTGTATTCCATACAAAATTAAGGGGAAGTTATTGTAAATACGAAAAAACCCATTTCAGTGGGACATTGATCCTTAAGGTAGAGTCCCAACACAGACCTTGAAAAGTTACTTTCCTGTAAAATTTATAATATTTCCTCTGCACTCATAGACATGCAAAGACAATTATCATTCTGCTGTATTTACAAACAGCTTCTGATCAGATAATACAGCTGCTTCTAAGTTTAGATTTGTAAAAATAAATAAATCATTAACTGAGACTTACCGAGTGTATTATTTCTGTCTTCAACATTCTCCATTTAATATTACATTATTTTTCTTGTCAACAGGTTAAAGCTATTCTCCAGGACTTTTATGAAGCAGTTTTCCCGATTCCGTCGCAGTTTGAACTTCCAAGGGAATATAGGAACCGTTTCCTACATACAGACGATCTAAGGGAATGGTGGGTGACAAACAATTACCTATAAGATATATGTATCCTCAAATTCATTTGATTCAAATTAGCCTATTGACAATCGAACACAAAACTTCAATTTGGAATGAATTAGAAAAATATTGAAATTAAAACTAAGACTGTATCTACAGAAATTCAAAATGATCATTAACAGACATGAACATGAAAATATTTGTAATATTTGTAGGTATTTCTGATTTATTAAATTTTGAAAATTTGCTTTAATTATTTGCTCAAGTAGTCTGGCTTTGAACAACTTGGCTCCGATGTACAATTATGAAAATAGCAATTAAAAATAACTTCAAGACAGCCAATTTGTATTTTAGAAGGGAAGAAATCCTCCCATGAAAAAAAAATCCCCATACAGATGACAGATTTACGTAGTTTCACTTTTATGATACTTTTCACTGGACTAAGTCAGTACAGTAAATTGTACTAAATTCGTCCTTAATCTAATAAATACTTCGCCACTGAAGGGTGGTTGGGTGATGTAGTGGATAGTGCACTTACCTTTCACCAAGGCTGGCGGGGTTTGATTCCCCAATCGGATGTGAACAGGTATGGGGACACCTGCCAGACCACATGTTTCTCCAGGTACTCCGGTTTCCTCCCACATTAACCCTTTCGCCCCTATGTAACTTTAATCAATTCTACCATGAATTGATCAGGATGAGTCCATTATGGTTTACTGTGTTGAAAGGGTTGAGACCCCCCACATGCTGACATCCGGGCCAACAAAAGTGATTAATGTAAGCTGAAATAACTTGTTTCATAGTGGTTGTAAAATAAGTTTATATTATATGCTCTGAATTTTCAGGAGGAAATACCGGGACTGGCTGAAGTTTTGGACACACCTGGCCTTAGCTGTACTGGTCATCTTTACTGTGGCTTCCTTTTTTGCAGACAAGGTCAGTTAAGATGTCCTCCAATGCTTATGCCGTACTGCGGCTTCCGTCATCCGTCCGTCAGTCTGTCTGTCCGTCAACTTTTTCTTTGAGTGACTTCTTCTGAAGTACTTGAGGCTTAGGGTTATGATATTTGGCCAGTAGATACCTGGGATGGAGTGCTATAAAGTTTCCTCATTAAAATGACCTTGACCTACTTTCAAGGTCACAGTGGTCAAATAT